>ML677328.1:6209613-6224931 GCA_007922305.1 Dermatemys mawii
ATCCGACGAAGTGGGTATTAGCCCACGAAAGCTTATGCTCTAATACTTTAGTTAGTCTTTAAGGTGCCACAGGACTCTTTGTCACTTCTGCAATTCCAGACTAACATGGCTACCCCTCTGATTCTTGACAAGTACTCCTGGTTTTTTATCCTTCACTGTGTGTTCCAGGTACAGTGCAGCTATGTATCCGTTTTCTGGCACTGTGTGTACAGTACTCAGCCATTTAGAATTTGACTCTTGATATCTGTATTCTAAAACTGACTTATTAATTCCTAGACAGCCAATATTTTTTATTGGACCAACTTCTTTTGGTGAGAGAGATAAGCTTTTCATCTTATTCAGAGCTCTTCTTCAGGGCTGGGAAACGTAATCAATGTCACAGGTAAATATAAGATGGAACAGATTATTAAGCATAAGCAGTTAACACATTTCAAGGGACCATTAAAGTACCCTGTTATCACCTCTCCAGTCATAGGGAGGAAAGGAAATGTGTGGGAGGGTGCAGTTAGGGGATGGTGGTGTGAGTGGATTATAGATTGTTGTAATAAACCATAAATCCAGTGTCTCAGTACAGTCCATGATTTTAGTGTCTAGCAAAGTTATGAATTTAAGCTCCCAGGATCTTCTTTTAAAAAATGTTGTACAGGTTTCCTTGGAGGATGAGGACTGACAGGTCAGATATAAAGTGATTGCTTTGTGGAAAGTATTTACCCACAGTTGATGTGGTGTTTTTGACCTTTATCATTTCCATGTGTGAGTTCATTCCAGAACATAGTGATGGTCTGGTTTTACCTACAGAGTTGCTGTTGGGGCAGCAAATGCACCAGCTGAGGTACACCACATGTTTAGATAGGCATTTGTAGGACCCATGGATCTCGAAAGGTGTGTTGTGGGGGGTGTTAATATTTGTAGCAATCTGAAAGACATTACTTCACCCACCTTCTCTTTCTAATATCCTGCGGCTGACGTGGCTACAACAACACTGCATTTTTAATTCTTCTCATTTACTTCACACAACTTTTCTCTACAGCATTCCCCTCTCCCCAAACAAACACCTATCATTCTATGCAGAATGCTCAGTTGAAGCTAGAAGCCACACAGCCATTCTCCATTTTTAGGTTTCTCTACTTCTTCCATATTTACTTCAGGAAAATTTTCCTATCAGCTGCATTAATATCCTTACAAATGTGTTTTTGGGAAGTACAGAAGCATCAGTAACTTCAATAGGATGACTCCCTACTTTTATGGGAGTCAGAGGGACAATGACACAAATCCTATATTTCATTAAGCAAATATTTTTTCTCATGGAAATTTAACTGTGATGCTTTCTTCGGAAGTAGCAGAGAGAGCATCTTATTATAAACAGTTATATTTTTGCCCATACTAAAAATTCTGCATTTAAAATATATTAAATGAAGGACAGATGTTTAAAATAGAGGTCCTACAATGAAGTACTAAATATTGTTGGAATAGCAAACCCTTTGGTACAGTTTAGTCTGTTTTCGCATAAGGTATGTTTTCACAGCTGTAAAAGCACTAGAAACTACTGTCTGTGTTCCAATATTAATATAAAATCAATGAAACGATATGCCAGACTGTTGAACAGATTACACTATTGTTCACATACTATACTATTAAAATAATTAACTTTTAAAAATTAATTCTAAGCAAGTCATTAAGCAGTTAAATGCTTTAAGGTTGTTCAACAGAAACACTGTCACTAAAAGTAGCCAAATATTTCCATCATAAACATTACAATACAACTCTTTGTTGAAACAAAATTGTGTCCCACTTTCAACAAACTAAACCAACTACAACTAGTTTTGTGCTGCTGTTAAATTTAAATACTCCTTCCTCCAAAGTTTTTATAAAAAACTATGTGATGGGAAATGTCAAGCTCTTTTCCACAAATATTGGCCGTATTCTTAGAGCTCAGTAGTAAAGCTAGGAGAAATTTCTCAGTCAAAATTTTTTTTTGTGAAAAATGCACATTCAGTAACGCTGAAAAGTTTTGTAAATTCATGTCAGATTCACCTAATTGTTTCAGCCAGAAAAATAATTTTGGGAAATTCCCCAAAAATCGAAACTTTTCATAGACATTTTCTGAAGAAGGTATTTTGATTTTTCGTTCAAAATAACTTTTTATTCTGGAGTTTCATTCAATTTTATTAAACAATAACAAACACATTAACAATGCTTGAAATTGAAATAAAACTTGTTTTGTTTGACCTACAATTAAATATTTTCAACTTTTCAATTAGCAAAAAATTTCATTTTCAGTTCAAACCAAAAGTGTTTTCCCCATCAATGTTTTGAAACTGCCAGAGAACTGAAAAATCCATTATTGGCCCAGCCCTACTTTGTAACTCAACTGGGTTGTTCTGCTACAGGTTCTGATATGACATGAAAGTGCAGATTCTGTAGCAATTGGGAGAGTGTCACACAGATGCCCATCACCTCCCAGATCTGCTCCTAACACAGGAGGGAGCAGAGAGAGTGGATTATCATAATCCACTTCCTACTCTGCTCTTCCACTGTATTAAGGATTCTGTGACTGACTCCAAATCTGAGGTTCAGACCCACAGAACCATCAAGTCATATGAGCTATTGGCCAAATTCTGTCCCAACTTACACTCCTTACGCAAGTTCATTTATTTAAACAAGGATGAAAAGGGGTAGCTGAGGGAATCATGGAGAGACCTCTCAATTTTTCTCCAGAGTCTTAGCTTTCATTTTATTTTTACTTAAACTTACACAACTTAAAAAAATGACCACAACGTACTTGATACAGCAGTGTTTACCTGAGTTTCCAAAGAGCCTGAAACAACATGTCTGAGATGTCAACGGCCTAATTTTGTTTCAATGGGTGCTGCTAACTCAAATGCCAATGACAGTTAATGTTGACATTTAAAAGTATTTCACTGTAAGAAGAGTGAGGAAGTATCACATTATGAAAATCAATACCAGTGTTATGTATAATGTCGGACGCAAGAACTAGCTTTGGACTTCAT
The DNA here is from genome assembly GCA_007922305.1 of Dermatemys mawii. Lineage (NCBI taxonomy): Eukaryota > Metazoa > Chordata > Testudines > Dermatemydidae > Dermatemys > Dermatemys mawii. The sequence continues at coordinate 6,212,625 of ML677328.1, forward strand.
GGGGCTGTAAAGGTGGAGAAGATATATAAATTACTATGTTTAGGAACCTACAATATATGGTAGTGTTTGGTAGTGGGTGGGGATCATGATTTAAGGGGATCTAAGCTTTTGAAAGTTTGAGAAATGCTGTCATAAGGGCAGCGGAACTGAAACAGAGGGCAGGGAGCCCGTGGAGGAGAAGGTAGATGCCGGGAATCTAAGAAAGGGCTCTGAACCATGTGCAGGGATTCAATGTGTCCTGAAGTGAGGGGAGAATCTGAACACAGGAATTTTCTAGTAAGATCTAAAAGAGTTCTGGGGACCAGCCACCACAGAAACTACTGCAACCTTGAGGTTGTATTGCTGCTAATCCATACTGAAGCATTCCCCAAACCCTTACACAGACTATGCACAGGGAAGATTATTTGTCTTTTGAAAAGCATGTCCATGACTAAATTTTTGAATGTCCTCTCCTGAAATGTAGAATATTGCAACCCTTCAGTGGCATTTAACAAGAAAAGGAGAGAGACATTCTTTCTTTATTTTTATTACTTTATACATGTAATATAGGTATAACTCTACAGATCTAATTCCGAGTAAAATATTCATTTTCATTATCTACAAAGTATTTTCTTTTTCAGCCTCAAGTCAGGCTTGTGGATCAGTGAGTGAACCCTGATTTTTTTAAGTTGAGATCTTATTAGTTGAACGGTTTGTTCTTCGTTTAAAGGAGGCATCACATTAAAAGTTTGACATTTGGAAAACATAGAGAATACTTGCAGTGGAATGAAAATACTGAAGACCCTGAACCTGTATTTGACTCTGCACACTCAGTGGCAGGTGAGTAAGAGGTGTCCTCATTTTCATGGCAACCAGCAAAACACAAGTCATTTAAATAACAAAGAAATCCCTTCTTCTTTTGACTATAGAAATAAAAGGGACAACCATAAATGTTGAAAAAATGAAAAAATAAAAGAATGAAACATGAAAAAATAAAAATATTGCAAGTATTTTCTGAGTGGAAAATAGGCTACATTCACTGAATTAATTATTCATTGGAATTATTCACTTAGCTTCAATTAGAATCTAACCATCTCTATCCACCATCTACATTACATTATAATAAATTTCTGTTTTAGTTGCACCAGTGAATACTGTAACTTGGCTCAGTGCCTGCTGATTCACTATAGTATTTTTATTCCGAAAACAAAAGCCTGATACTGTGTAATCTTTTACACCTGTAATTAGGTGGGTGCTCTTTTTTAAAAAAAATGTCTATCTCTGTTCTAGATTTGAGTGAGTGAGTGTGAGAGAGACAGAGTGAGAGAGAGAAAAGGTATTTATAGTCTAGAAGAGATTTAAAACAACAGAGAAAAGGCTTCAAATATCAAAATGGCCTTAAAACAAAAATTGATCTTGCAACTTCCCTGAGTAGCTTCGTGTATGTTCTTTACTAAATATCTACATGCAATACTGAAAATTTATAAACTTCTTTCTTTAAGTACCAGATTTCTTTACTGAACATATACTTTATGCTTGCTTTGAATGAAAACATCCTATTGTACTTTATACAAGTCGTCCTTGGCATACAAACAGTACAGGGCTGTACCTTGGAAAATTAATTATACCTGTAGATAACAAAAAAAACTAAAAGGAAGGTTGGTTTAATTATGTAATATATAACAACACAAGACTGATTACTTGATAGGAATCTCATAATCTGCTAGAGTGATAATACACCCGTGGATTAGGAGATTCAGACCAAGTGCTAATCACTGTAAAAGATGCTCTGATAGTATTGAAAGAAAAAGCATGGCTGGAGGGATAATGTGCTATTAAGACAGCATTTCCCAAACTTTTTAAAGCCAAGCCTCTCCCTGGCCTCTCATATTCTGCTAAATTAATGTAATTATACTGCACTACAACCCCATCATGTAGTGTTAAATGCCTACCTATCTTAATTTATGTTCCGCACCCCACAAGGTATGTCACACTTTGGGAAAAGCTACTTTACATCTTTATAATATGATATATCCACTCCTTTCTTAAATGCTTTGAATTGTGAAATAGTTGACAACACTGACATTTATAGTACCATCATTGAAATCCGAGTTAGCTAGCATCCACAAAAATGTACAGGACAATTCAGCCTTCAGAGCTACCATTTCAGGCTTTCTGCAAATGCAGGAAGATATTGCTGCATCTAGTATACTAGGGTCATGTTTTGAAGTTTTCTTCACAAATATGATAGAAACTTTTTTAAAAAAAATAAGCAAGGCTGATATTCTGGTAAAACAAGGAAAAGCTGGACAAGCAAGAAAACAAGACCATTACAGGATAAATGTAAACAAGCCAAGACTGCTGGGAAAGCAGAAGCAGAAAAAACATTACACAAAGCAATGGAGGAATCACAAAGATTGGACAAGCAAAATTTCTGAAAAGACGATATGTCCTATAGTTACTGAGCTTCAAGAAAACAAAGTATGAAAATGATATATAAAAATGTTAATTGTACGGAAGCACAGTCAGGTCAATGATGAAAGCAATGAAAAAGGCTATTGTTAAACAGGCAACAAATTCTGAAGAGGTGCTGGAAGCATGGAATGAACATTTAGACAAATTGCAGAACCCTGCAATTCATCCAGATACAAGCATTCTAGACATGCTAGATTAGGGTGACCAGACAGCAAGCGTGAAAAATCGGGATGGGTTTGTGAGTAAAAGTAGCCTATATAAGAAAAAGACCCCAAAATCAGGACTGTCCTTACAAAATTGGGTCATTTGGTCACCCTGTGCTAGATGAGCAAGGTGGCTTGTGAGGCACAACGGATACCAACACTGAACCATCATCGGGAGAAGAAATAGAGCAGCGAAGCAATTAAATAATGGGAAAGCTCCAGAAATGGACAATGTAACAGCTGAGCTGCTGAAAGCTGGCAAGACAAGTACTACTCAAAAATTAGGAAAAATATATAAGAAGGCATGAGAGCAAGCAGTGGTACTGAATGACTGGCTACTGGCCATAGTTGGACCAATCCTAAAGAATGGAGATCTTGCCAATCCAAATAATTATAGAGGCATAAGCTTACTATCAGCACCAAGAAAAGTCATGTTGAAAGTAACTTATCAACAGACTAAGTTTTAGAGGAAATAGTAGATGAGGAACAGTGTGGCTTCAGACCAGAACAACTTTGTACTAATCAGTTATTCATGCTCCAACAGGTGATAAAAACACGTGGGAATGAGGATTAAAGACATTTGCTGTTTTCATCGACTTCAAAAAAGCATTTGATTCAGTTTGGAGGGAAGAAGTATGAAAGGAGTGAAATCATATGGAATCCCAGATAAGATAACCACAATTATAAAATGATGTATGTATACTCCTATAGTGCTGTCAGAATTGGTGGAAAATTAAGCAGCTAGTTGAAGTTAACGTTTGGTGTAAGACAAAGGGCAATGGAACCATTGCCACTTTTCATCATGTACTTAAAGTAGATAGTAAGGAGGGCGTGATCTAGAGTTAAGCTCTTTCTCTTATGCAGATCACATCATACCACTGGCAGACATGTTTAAATTAATTATGGTATCCTTTTTACGCTGGAAAATTGATGTTGCCCACTTGGATTTACAATAAATGTCAAGACAACAAAGTGATTGCTTATTGGAAAAGGGACAAGAGATCAAGACAAATTTTGAAATGCAGCAGTGGTGAAAAGGTAGAACAATGAAAATCTTATGTGTACCTAGGAAGCTTGATCAGTTCTGAGGGTACCACCAAGGATGAAGTTAAAAGGAGATGTGCCTTAGCTACACGTGCTGAACAGAAGTTAATGAAATTATGGACAGATAAAACCATGATGTTAGGTATGAAAGTGAAAGTGCATTAAACTCTTGTACTAATAATATTGCTCTACGGTATGGAAGCAGCTGTATTAAATGAAACAGACATCAGAAGGCTGGAGGCAGAGAGATGAAATTTCTTCAGATGACGGCAGGAATAAAGTGGAATGATTTTAAGACAAATGAAGTTGGAAGAAGAGTAGGATGTGAAGTCAGGGTATAGGATTTGCTGCAGTAGAAAAAATTAGGATGGCAGGGACACTGGAGAAGACGAATAGATGACAGATGCCAACAAAAATAATGCAAACACAACCTGAAGTCAGTCAGACATAGAGCTGACCCACTGACTAGATGGTGAGATACTGTACATAGGGACACAACCAGGCGAAACTTAATGGAGGAACAAGCCATCAACAGGAACAAATGGCAACATGGTACTGTTTCCCATACCTTTACAGGTGCTTTGGAATGAGAAGAAGAGGAGACTCCAGAGAAGAACTGAAGGGTCTCTCTGAGTCTATCTGTACCTCCCAACTATTCCTCTGCACTACCCCAGGGGAAGTGGGATCTAGGCTTTGGAAAATGCCATGTAAGAAGAGAGAACGGATTTGACAAGGCTCCTCATCCAAGGATTCTGAAGAGGCAATAGTATGAGTTTGTGGAGAAGAGAGCAAGACCTTCTGGGTAGCTAATTACATAGATCCATATTACATACAATTTTAAAATACTCATTTTGCTCTTGATGTGTACATGAACCTGCCCCCACCAACTATGACTTTATCAGAAACTGCACATGAACATTTGGGGTGAGGGATACCTCAGTGGTTTGAGCATTGGCCTGCTAAACCCAGGGTTATGAGTTCAATCCTTGAGGAGGCCATTTAGGGATATGGGGCAAAAATCTGTTGGATGATTTCATTAGGGGTTGGTCCTGCTTTGAGCAGTGGGTTGGACTAGCCCTGTATCTCAAAGTAACAAGAGGAGACTACCTAAGGTGCACTTTCTTACTTACACAGAAAACTAAACAGAAGTAGCACTGAGTTTCATTTTTCTTTTTCTGACATGGACAAGATCTCTAGTTAAAAGTGCTTCTATAATCCTGAGAAAGATTTACCACATCTTCCATCTACAGTTTTATTGCTGACCTCTACCGCTATAAAAGAGTACTCAGATATTTCAAAAGTTATATGCTTAGCTAGTTACCAAACACAGTATTATGTGGATAAGCTTGAAATATTTCTGTTCCTAGCCTATAACAAACCATTTACAGAATCTAAAGTTTAAAATGAATTGTCTTTAGAAACCATGTATTTCACAATAAGTGTATGCTGCTTGATCACAACTGCCTGCACTATGTTCTAATTAATTTTTGTAGAATAAATTTATTATTGTGTCTACATAGATTTTCTACATAAGATTAGTCACACAAGCTTTACCTTTTGTATTTTCACTTCATACCTAAGTTACAAATTTACAGCATTCTAATATTTATGGAACAGCATTCTGTAAATATGCCATTTAACTTGCTGGTAGCAAAGCCCTGCATTTCTCTGCTTTCTTGATCCCAACAGGCACATAATGAAGAAATGTGCATCAATATAGCTTTCATGTTAATGTCTTGTCTCCTGACCAGCTAGTCCCAGATCAGATCTGGATCAACTTCTTACGCAGTGGAAAGCAGTGCCATGGGTGGTTCCAGTATTAGATTTGCTATATCAGCAAGACAGGATACAGATACCTCCTCCACCTAACCATTCTGAAACATTCAAGAGCAATGAAGTCACATACATCAGAGGGCTGGTAGCTCTTTTGTTGTAAAGTTGGAGTTGGAATGATCTTTTATATAAAAAGGGACACCTCTCTTTTGCCCATTCAGCTACATCTCCCTTCCCTGGAACCACTACCACCTCCCATCACATTTTCTGCAAAGTAACCTCAAAATGTTTTCTGTTTCATTCAACCACTTCCTGAGATATTAACTGCCTATAAACCTAAAACTTAGCCTTCTAGACATGTTCAAAGGTCCATGTTGTATACCTGCACCATGGAGTCTGGGATCTCTAATGCTTTGCATAAGACCTAAGAAAAGAAAATAACAGGAGACAAACAGTGGGATGGGCATAAGAATGGTCCATCTAGCCCAATAACCTGTCTTCTGACAGTGAACAGTGCCACATGCTTCAAAAGGAATGAACAGAACAGGAAAATTATAGAGTGATCCATCTTCTATTATCTATCCCAGCTTCTGGCAATCAGAGGCTTACATACACCCAGAGCATGGAGTTGCATCCCTGACTACCCTGGTTAATAGCTACTGATGGACCTAACCTCTATGATCTTATCTAATTCTTTATAATTTTGACCTTCACAATATTCCCTGGCAATGAGTTTGAGAAGTTGACTGTGAAGAAGCCCTTCCTTTTGTGTTTTAAACCTGCTGCCTATTAATTTTATTGGGGCTCCCCTGGTTCTTGTGTTATGCGAAGGAAGTGCACTGCATTTCCCAATTCACTTTCTCCACAGCAGCCATGATTTTATAGGCCTCTATCATACCCCCTCCTTTTCGGTCTCTCTTTTCCAAGCTGAAAAGTAATAGTCTTCTGAAACTTTGTCCTATGGAAGCTGTTCTAGACTCCTAATCATTTCTGTTGCTCTTCTCTAGGCCTTTTCCAATTCTAATATAATCTTTTTTGAGAAAGGGTTATCAGAACTGCACACAATGTTCAAGGTGTCAGTGTACCTCGATTTATATAGTGGCATTAGGATATTTTCTGTTACTATCTATCCTATTCCTAATGATTCCCAATGTTCTGTTAGCTTTTTTGACAGCCACTGCACACTGGGTAGATGTTTTCACAGAACTACCTGCAAATAACTCCATCTCTTTATTGAGTCATGACAGCTAATTTAGACCCTATCATTTTGTATGTATGGTTGGAATTACGTATTCCAATGTGCATTATTTTGTATTTATTAACACTGAATTTCATCTGCCATTTTGTTGCCCTTTGTTCTGTGAGATCACTTTGTAACTCTTCGCAGTCTGCTTTGGATTTCACTATCTTGAGTTATTTTGTATCATCTGCAAACTTTGCCACCGGTTTACCCCTTTTTCCCAGATCATTTATGAATATATTGACCAGTACTGGCACACCATACAGATCCCTGGAGGGACACCACTATTTACCTATCTTCATTATGAAAACTGATCATTTATTCCTATCCTTTTTAGAGTGGTAGACATGTTAGTCTGTATCAGCAAAAACAACGAGGAGCCCTTGTGGCACTTTAGAGACTAACAAACCTGGACATTCTCTCCTCAAAAGAATAAATGGACACAAATCTGACATCAGGAATTATAACATTAAAAAATCAGCAGGAGAACACTTCAATCTCCCTGGATACTCAATAACAGACTTAAAAGTGGCAATTCTTCAACAAAAAAAATTCAAAAACAAACTCCAAAGAGAAACTCCAGAACTGGAATTAATTTGCAAATTGGAAACCATCACATTAGGCCTGAATAAAGACTATGTAGTGACCCATCCACTCCCAAACTAATTTCCCCCTGCTGATACTCTCACCTTCTTGTCAACTGTTTAAAATGGTCTACCTGGTTTACACTGGCTTCATTAGCACTACACAATGATTTCCACCCCTTCTTGTCAACTGTTGAGAATAGTCCTCTTCCACCCTAATTGATTTGGCTCATTAGCACTGATCCCCAACTTGGTAAGGCAACTTCCATCTTTTCATATGCTGTGTATTTAAACCTCTCTACTGTATGTTCCACTCCAGGCATCTGATGAAGTGGGCTTTAGCCCATGAAAGCTTATTCTTGCCCATGGTTTCTTATCCCTTAACTAGTTTCAGATCCATGAGAGGACCTTCCCCCTTATCTCATGACTGCGTACTTTGCTTAACAGCCTTTTGTGAGGGACCTTGTCAAAGGCTTTCTGAAAATCTAAGTACAACATATCCATAGATCCCCATATGCTTATTGACCCCCTCCAAGAATTCTAGCAGATTGGTGAAGCAAGATTTCCCTTTACAAAAACTATGACTCTTCCCCAACAAATCATTTTCAGCAATATGTCTGATAATTCTGTTCTTTACTATAATTTCAACCAACTTGCCTGATACAGAAAGTTAGGCTTACCAGCCTGTAATTGCCAGGTTCGCCTCTGGAGTTTTTTTTTTAAGGGGGTTATATTAGCTATCATCCAGGCATCTGGTACAGAGACAGATTTAAGTAATAGATTACATACCATAATGGTAGCTCTGTGATTTCATATCTGAGGTCCTTCAGAACTCATAGGTGAATACCACCTAGTCCTGGTGACTTCTTATTGTTTAATTTACCAATTTAGTCTAAAACTTCCTCTAGTGACACTTCAATTTGGGACAGTTCCTCAGATATGTCACCTAAACCGAATGGCACAGGTGTGGGAATCTTCCCCCACATCCTCGGCAGTGAAGCCCAATGCAAAGAATTCATTTAGCTGCTCCACAATGCCATTGTTTTCTGTGAGTGCTCCCTTAGCTACTTGATCATCAAGTGTTCCCATAGATTGTTTGGTAGACTTCCTGCTTCTGATACACTTAGAAAAATTGTATTAGTTTTTGTACCTTTTGCTAGCTGCTTTTCCAATTCTTTTTTTTGGCCTGTTGTGTGAAAGGACTAGAAGTGTTCTACAACTCTGACACTTGGCTACTAAAGGCAAGTGTCTGAAAGAGTAAGTGAGGATGAAAAAATCAGCAATAAACTTTTTATTTTAGACTGAGGCCATAAAAGACCTTGTATGTTAAAATCTCATATGTTAAAATCAACTTTGTACTGCACACAGGAAACATTTGCAATGGGAACCAAATGGGGGTAATGAGGCCCAGCTAGTTGGAACAGGTACAAAAAAGCACAGAGACAGCTGTGTATTATACTAATTGAAGACAGAGGAGGATTATACCTGGAACCCTCCAAAATAAAACAGGGCTGTAATCTAGTATAAGAGAAGTAAATGGTATCAATGAAAATATCTCAGCATCTGAGGTGTTAAGAAAAAGTATCATACTTTGATTTACTAATACATTCTGAAATGTTCATGCTGTAAATAGATCACAGTTAGGAATATCTCAGTATAACAGCACATATACTAATATTTTTAATCTTGGTTTAGGCAAGAGCTGTACAAAATAGATGTGGTTCCCCTCTCACACCAGTTTTCCATAGGTACAGCCCCACTGAGTAAACTTTAATTTATTTTGGATTTACACAAGCGTGGGGAAAGAGTCAGGCTCAATTTCCCTCCTGCCCATCTGCATTATTCTGTAGCAATAATGTTGGTAAGAGATTTACAAATACCTTTAGTGCCTCAAAAACCACAACAATCAGTTTTCCTTTAATTTAAGTGTGGGTAAGTACACCTCGATGAAAAGGTTTTACTCTGCATAAGACATAAGGACAAATATGTTTAAGTGTTAGCATTATAATTTGGGTCTCTGTAATACAACTTTTTAAAATATAGTATCCATATGCAAAAACAAAAAAACAAACCCACAAATGGAAGGTATATCCCTGATGCAAAAAACACTAAGATCTCTTGACGGAAAATACATACTTAATGTAGTCTGAGTGCGTAAGTCACTGAACTTTATAGAGGTGGTAGCAATTCAAGCTAATATTGATAAATTCCAGAAAAGACATTATTCCCTGGAAGTTCTAGCACTGGACATGTAAGGTTACTAACTTAAGCTGCAATTCTGCAAAGATTTATGTACATGCTTATCTTTACATACTGTGAGCAGCCCCGTTTACTTCAATGGTACTGCTCACAGTGGGTAAAGTAAAGTATATGCACACACATCTCTGCAGAATATGAACTTTAGGATGTTGTCCAGAAACACACGTGACACCATGAGAATCTCATGGACCCAGCAAGTTATTTTAGGACCCTTTAACATTCTTCAAAAAATACTGGGAAGTGGTTCATCATTTCAAATAAAGCTGCTCCTTTAGGATTCTGTTTTTTGTTTTGCTTAGAAGGAGTCAAAGAAGGAGAAAAACTACCCTTGTATATCCTATCCCTGACAATCAGCAAGGGTCAGTGTGGACCTCTTACACAAAAGCACATATAGACATTCCATGCATTTCAAAACCACTGCATGAGTTTCAGCCATTCAGTTTCCTTTACAGAAACTGGATGGCTGAAATTAATTAAATAATTAAGAACACAAACAGACCCAAGTAATGGAAAATTCTTTAACCTCTACAACTCTGACTTATTAAAAAAATGTATGGTGAGACACACCATCATAAATATAGCTGATACCAGAACACAACTTACAAAGACTGAAGTTACACTTTTCTCATTCTTTCCTCACTGGGTTTACTAGCCATTTATTTGGGTATACTGCCTCTGTGTTAATTTTTAAGATGTTGTTAAGGTGACTTGAAGCTTTTGGGACATGTGGCACAAATATGTGTGTGTGTGTGTGTGTGTGTGTGTATATACACACACACACACACACACACACACACACACACACACACACCAGGGGTTGGCAACCTACGGCACGCGCACCAAAGGTGGCACGCAAGCCGATTTTTGATGGCACACGGCGGCGGGCTGAGTTGTTCAGCCCTCAGCCCCTCCCCTTCTGCCCAAAGTCCTGCCCCGTCCAGACTGGCACACAAAGCCTCAAATTGGACTGAATAAATGAAGACTCGGTACACCACTTCTGAAAGGTTGCCAAACCCTGATATAAACACACAGTGATGTATAGATATGTATTATGAAGGAGTAGAAAACCATTTGCAAACCATATGGAAATTTCACAGAGCTAGCAGCGAATGGGAAAGGAAACAGATTAGGGAGCAAACAACGCATTCAAAGACTGGTTGCTGAAACAACACAGCTTTAAGACTGTAATAGAAACAGACCAATAACACTTTCATGTCAATATCACTTTGTTCATAAAGACAGAAGAAATACAATGAAACTCAGGAAAAGTTGATCTTTGGGAATAGTGATGCCTTAAAAATTTCTCCCTATTAAACAATAGCAATTTACAATCAAGGAGATCCCCACATAAGTAAAATGTAGCAAACAGCCAGCAAAAAGGAGTGTGACTTATCTCACCTCCTAAGCTGACACACTTCCTAATACAAAGACTTATTAGGCATGCTAAGCTATTATTTGACCAACAAAAAGGGAAGATATACTATATATAAGCGGAATAGTTCCAGAAACTTAAAGTATCTTAATTAAAATGTATCTGCAAGTTGGATGTATATTTTATTGGCCATAATACTAGCTTGCCATCACACAGCAGGCAGTCATTATCTGCACATCACAAAAAGAAAACCTGCTCATGAGAGAGGTCTCTTCTGGAGCTATGCTACTGCTGTTCTGGGGAGGAATTGACATTTTAACAATTTCCAGAGGTAGGATACGAACAGGCATTCAGGAGTGATGTCATAACAGTTACTTAGGATACTAACAAGTTGAGGCTGGAACTCTCTGTTTTTTGACAGCACCATGTACATCAAGGTCACTATATAAAACAGCAATTGTGGAATCTGATATTTATTTGGACATGAGAAACTAGCTTATGGAGTGTAGTAAATCTTCATCAACATAAAACAAAAATATTAAATTACATAAATGAAGGTCAGAATTTCCAGAAGGGTTCAGCATTCACAAGTGGGCCAGATTTTCAAAATTAACAATTTAGCTAATTCTTCCTTTAGGTACCTAAATGGGATTTGAGCTCTTTCGAAAATATGGTCCCAGAGTGGGTGGGTGATGAACACTGAGCTGGTTGGGGTTTAGAAATCTTCAAAGCAACAATCCAGGATCAGAGAAAAAGGGGAAAAATAACCCTCCACCCCTGAATAACCTGGTCTTTAGGGCACTTACCTGGGATCCTAGAATCATAGAGCATCAGGGTTGGAAGGTCATCTAGTCCAACCTCCTGCTCAAAGCAGGACCAATCCCCAACTAAATCATCCCAGCCAGGGCTTTGTCAAGCCTGACTTTAAAAACCCCTAAGAAAGGAGATTCCACCACCTTCCTAGGTAACCCATTCCAGTGCTTCACCACCATCCTAGTGAAAAAGTTTTTCCTAATATCTAACTTAAACCTCTCCCACTGCAACGTGAGACCATTACTCCTTGTTCTATCATCTAGTATCCCTGAGAGCAGTCAAGATCAGTGATTCCTGAACTTTAAAAATCTGTGAACCCTTTCCACTAAAATGTCAAGTCTCACAAAACCCCTCCTAAAAATGAATATTTCCAGGGATTTTCTCTTTTACTTGAGTATAAATTACAAAAGCAGTGATCTTGGAATGTAAAATTTGTTTTTATGACACGCTTAGTGCACACTTATTTATTATTAATTATTATTTATCATTATGGTATTTTTATTACATTATGAAAGCAGCAACACTCTTCCAAGATCTCACTTTTGTAGCTCGTATCACTTTGAAT
>ML677328.1:6224941-6398068 GCA_007922305.1 Dermatemys mawii
TAAAAACAATACTAGCTGCCAATTTAATTTTAAAAACAGCAAAAAATATCCACCTCCCTTTCCATTTCTTATAAGGAGTCTTGAAATTTAAATCTCCTCAGTATGATAGATATGCTTGCTTTGATCTGTTTAGCTTTTGGAAATCCAGCAATTCTGGGCTGCTTACCCCATGCTGTCAGGGGTTCTTAGGGACAGCTCTGTCCACCATTAGGGAATTTTTCCCCAAGAACCCCCTGTAACATTTCACAAACCCCAGTTTGGGAACCACTGGTCTAGATCCGTCTTCAGGTAGTTTAAAGCAGCTATCAAATCCCCCCTCATTCTTCTCTTCCGCAGACTAAATAATCCCAGTTCCCTCAGCCTCTCCTCAAAAGTCATGTGCTCCAGCTCCCTAATCAATTTTGTTGCCCTCCGCTAGACTTTTTCCAATTTTTCACATCCTTCATGTAGTGTGGGGCCCAAAATTGGACACAGTACTTCAGATGAGGCCTTACCAATGCCGAACAGAGGGGAATGATCACATCCCTCGATCTGCTGGCAATGCTTCTACCTATACAGCCCAAAATGTCCTTAGCCTTCTTTGCAACAAAGGCACACTGCTGACTCATATCCAGCTTCTCGTGCACTGTAACCCCTAGGTCCTTTTCTACAGAACGGCTGCCTAGCCATTCGGTCTCTAGTCTGTAGCAGTGCATGGGATTCTTCCATCCTAAGTGCAAGACGTAAGTGTGGGACACCCAGGTTAAAAATCCTGATCTGAATCATGCAGAGAGGGATCTTAAATCTGCCCTTTCCACACTCAAAGTGAATGCTCTAGCTCCCAGGCTACTGGATAAACTGGGTGAGGTATCTCTCATTTTTCATCAAAAAACTGCACAAGGTCTCCGTTTCCTCCTCTGTTTAGGAGAAAGAAAAATCCATTTCCTGCCCAGTTCTAGTGAGTACCTTTGAAAATCCGGATCCACTTGACTTACCAAGTCTTTTCTACCTCAGTTTTGGTTTCTATTATTCTGCTTTCCAGCACTTCTACCTGGAGAGCTCTCTAGATCAGGTGTAAGTATTTGCCGAAGATCCATACATGGGATGAGGTGTACAAATTTCTGAGTGCCAATTTCTAAATCAAGGGAAAACTATTTTCTCCCAAAATGTATGATGGGATAATACATACATTGTGCATACATAAAAACCTACAGTTTTTTTCTTTAAATCAACACCTCAGCTTGCCCAGTGGCATTAGAGGCAGTATAAGCAGGAGTCCTATATTTTAAAAATATCCTTGACACACTCTTTGCCTCAAGCAAGAGCCCAGAATGGAAAGTGCCTGGCTTGATGTTCAGAAAGGAATGCACGCACTGCACTCCTCTGCTAATTCATAGGATAACACTGATGGCAGCTTCTGAAGCTCATAACATCCAGCTGACCTCTCCAGAGAAAAGGCATTGTGGGTGAGAGCAGCTTAAAAGAACTTGTATTGTACGGAGAGAAATGATGGTTCTGAATTAGAAGGTAATAAACTATGCTTAGCTACCATGATGGGGTGAATGAGAGGGGAAAAAAGAAGGGTGTTACTAGGACACAACATAGAGCAATTATGTATGTAAATAAAATTTATTTAAATTTAGTGCCACAACCCAAGTCTGCACATTGTTTCTGATGGTGAACAGCCTGCAAGAGACGACTGGCATTTACTTTAGTGAGAGTAAGTAAATCTCATGTGAAATGGAAATCCAAACTCATCTGTTAAAGACAAAAGTGGTTTGTTGGCTGAAGTCAACCATGGGAAAGCCTCCAGAATATCAGTTCTGTGCTCACCAGCAGGTGTTGCAATTATGTGGAACAATCAGAGGTGACATTTCCAAAAGCATGAAAACCGAAAGACCAATAAGCCAACTGAAACGTAAGTATTTCTTATAAACTCTTTTTCTTCTGCACAGCAAACAACCCCTTTTCCCAACAATATTTCTAAATCACAAAGGAATGGATTCTATCATTTTTACTTGCATTGAATATCATCTTTCTCCTTGAGCAGTGCCACTAAAATCAATGGGACCGTTCATGGAGTAAAAGACTACTCAATATGTGCAAAGGGGGAGAATCTGACTCTGACAAAGAGACAGATCAGTCACCAACATTATAGTTGTATACCAGGTTTTCCAGTTATGCCCTCTATCTCTGAACCAATATGATTATTTGATTTTATACTCCTTATTGTTAATAAATATGATTGTTTAAAGCTGAAGTTCGCATTTTGGTGTATGATGTCCCAACACTTTTTCGCCCTCTCCTCCACTTCACTATGGTGAAAACTCCATAAATCCTGGCATATCACCAAATCTAGCCTCTAGGCTAAAGGTTCATATAAAACTGGTGCTGAGGTCCCCCACAGCTTAGCTTTATTCCCCTTCTCCGAGTACTTGGCCATGTTTACTGTACATACATTACCTTCCACGGGCCAAGGTTATCACCTATGTCCAACACCACAAACACCGAGAGAGTTTGAGGCTTCTCTCAAATGCAGGTTTCCTTTATATGTTGTGCTTGCCCTGCAGGCTACCACATGGTTTCAAATCACACTTCTGATTCATTATTTGCACCAGGTCAAAACAAATAATGATTTTTTTAAGCATTTCAGTTTTTTTAATCAGTTGGCACTTCAGAGAAAAATAGGCCTGTTTCTAAAAATCAGTCATTATACTTTTATATTTTTGGAGTATAAAAGAATAAACAAAAATTGAGCCAGTAGGAAGTGCACAAGCTTCACTCCTTCACCCTTACAGAACTGTCCCAATAAACAGCAGTCCCAATTTGCTATTTTAGTGCCTGATCCTGCCGCACTGAAACTTTACCACTGACTTCAAAGGACTCACAATCAAGTCCTCAGTCCACAGTAGAGACTTCCAGTAGTTAACATGTATGATGGATTTTGTGACAAATCAGGACTGGATTAAGGACACAAAACATATTTTCGTTTGTGCTAAGGGCCCCCAGAGGGAAAGTCTCTGCTTGCTTGGGCTCACACATTTTTAAGTATTTCACACATCTTCTCAAAGACATTTTTAATAAAAGCACAATAAAGATGTGATCAGGAAGTGTGGGCAAAAGACTGTGAACCAATCACTCCTTATAGACACACTTCAAGAGACAGTGGTTGTAGTTTACTGTAGTTGCATCACAATCTCAGTGTAATTACACTGTGGCTAAGCTTTTCGATAACTAATTTCCACTAATTGATATGATTAGAATTTAAAGTTAATTATATGACTAAAGCACATATTCTGCTCTCAGTTGACACTACTGTCCCTTTGTGAACTTGGCCAAGCCATTTAACCCTGGCTAACTATTTTCTCACTTCTAAAATAGACATACTACTATTTTCCTATCTCACAGGAACATTAGCTAAAGATTGCAAGGTGCTTTAAAGACAAAAATTCCTGTAAAAGTGCTAGATATCAAATTACTTAAAAATTTATGGGGATGAGGAAAGTAAAGATATTATATCACACAAAATTTCCAAAAAACTCCACCAAAGAAACAAGAAAAGTGCAATTTTACTCTGAAAAGTTGTTTGGTATAAAAATGACACGATGAACTTCAACATCTGGAGGTGCTTTGACTAAGTAAATCAGAACTAAGTTTCTACTTAAGTAACAGGCAGATTTAGTGTAATCATTTGAGGAAAAGAGGAAGGAATTAAACAAGCACATCTCCATTCTTATTACTTTTGGATCAAGGGTGGAGTTAAGCAGGTGAAAAGAAAAACTAGAGTGAAAGAGGCAGCAAAATACACAATCTCCCCTGTCTCTATTAAGAGATCAGGATTCCTGAACAGAGGTGTTTTAGCTCCTTCTTAGAATAAAACCTTACAGCTGATATTGTTATTCTTTTGTTACACTCTTGCCTATTAATTTGTCAAGTGAACGGAAGAGTTTAAAGTTTCAGCCTCAACATATGCCTTAAATACAAAAGGCCTAAAATCAGCCTTTTAATTGATTCTCAGCTCCTTGTCTCAAGCTGCAAAGATAAGCAATAGGAATGAAAAGCAATGCTTCTGAGAGTAATATAGTTTCTAACATTTCACTGACCACTAGAGGGTGCATACAGAATTGGTTTATCCTGAGCCAAAAGGCTGACTTGTACAATATTGTTATAACACAGGGTCAAATCCATATCTATGACCCCAAGTGCTATCTTTTAAATTGTAGATGTTTTAGCTAATGACTAGAAGAAAGAATAATTCCAAAATAAAAATATGCCATTAATTAGCAAGAGAAACGGTTAGAAGCCCCAAAATTCACTGGTTGTACATTAATGATTAGCTAGCAAAACTAACCTCTTAGTTTGTAATTTGATTCACTCCAAAAGAAAAACTATTCCAAGAGCCTTGAAAGATTTTAGTAGAACTGTGTGTCCTAGGTCACTCTGCTTTCCCCAACTTTCCCTTCTGATTGTCAAGCTCAATTTGCTGGCAGAGTTCTGACAATAAACATAGAAATATGTTTCAAAGCTAGTAGACAAAACTGCTACTGGATGTAAAGACAGATCATTGTAGTGATGAAGTTAAGGAGACACAGCGATGGAAAATAAAAATAATTTTTGCAGAGAGAATTGCATTGCTTTATTTAATTATTGCCAGTCATTTTTGTACTTTAGCAATTAATACAGAACATGCATCTACAATTTTTAAACATGAGGGAACAAAATGTGGCTGGGAAGCAGAAGGATATTATTTATAGCTACTTGGGAGAAAAGAATGGTATGCCAAACAGTCCATGTACTGATATGTAATTTTCCAAGTCAAAGCTCAGGGACAATGCGCTTGTTAATTAAAAATCATACTTTACACTTCAGCTTTCTGAGGTGGGACGATACACAGTAAATAAACTGTAATACACTGATTTATTTCAAGTTCTACTAAAGCAGTATGTCCTGCTCCAGTGCTCTGGCACACAGAGCAAAGTCCAACCAAAGGCTATGCTGACCTTAAGAGAAAGATTTTAAACATATGGCCTGTGGGGCCAAAAAACATATTCTAGACCACAAAGAATTAAGAAAAACCATTATAGTATGTCCCCTGCTGAGAGGGAATGTTTCAAAAGTGTCAGCTCAAGATGGTAGACAGCAGGTGGAGATCTATGGTTCAGAAAACAGGGTAGCTGGCTCACTCTTCCTCCAGGCAGTTAATTTCTAAAGTGCCATACGTGATCTGGTTACAGAGTAACTCTCCACCTTCCTATCTGCTCAAATCCAGAAATCAGCGATAGGAGGGATGCCATCTCAAACTCAAGAGCAGCTCAGAGGATCCAGTCACTTCCCCAAACACTTCCTTCTGTGAATTCAAGCAAGTTATTTGTACTCTTGCTCATTCTGGAGATGGATCGGAACTTAAATCCACATCAGATTTCCATGGTTGCCTTGGGCTAGCAGTATTAACAACACTGTTGTGGCACCGTAACAGGGTGCTGGCTAAGAAAATCAAGCCAGGCCCCTGTTAGCTCGGCCCCGGGGAGAAAAGGTACTGGTTGGGAGGCCACACCCTAAATCAGGCCTGCACAACTTGGAAAGCAGTGAAGGCCATATTACTGCAAAAAAAAACAGCTGTGGGCTGAAAAGCCCTGCCCCATCCGCTTCCCCCCACACCACTGCTTGACTTGCCCCACCTCTACTCACCCGCCGCGGGCCACATGTGGCCCCCGGGCTGCATGTTGTGCAGGCCTGCCCTAAATACTTGAGGGGGTGCACCTGCAGGCCTGAGTAGCCAGCCTGCTATAAAAGCTGGCAGTAAGGAAGCAGGGGAAACTAGGGAGAAGGGAGAGACAGGAAAGGGAAGAGTGTGGGGCTCTAGATCCCTGCTGGCAAAGAAGCTAGCGGTCTCTCTGACCGCTGGTCTGTGTGTATATATATGTAAATAATAGGTGGTGGGGACAGACACAAACAATAAAGGACACAGGTGCTGCACTTTAGTTGATCTCCAGGAGATTTTTGTGGAGAGGACTGGCAAGGGCCCGGTTATAGGCACAGTCTCAGACTTTTGACAAATGTGATTTTCAACAGAGGGATGTTATTTTAGAAAAATTCTGGGTGCATTGCAAAGTTGTGTCCGCAAATAGAACATTATATGTGATTGTATTACACCCTGCACAGTCAGAAGAGGTATATGGGAAGAGAGACAGTATAACATAGAGATCTATGAAAAGTCTGAGAAGGGAGAACAAAAACTGAGGGTGCGGAGTAACTGTCTGCCTTGCCCCATTGCAAAATACCCTGTTTCAATCTGAAACAAGAGGACACTCACCTTGAGTGCTTCCTGCTGCTGTATGCAGTACTGCAGTCCTTTTCCTGCTTCTGGTGCTCTCTGTAGGTTGATGACGTTCCTTGGTGGGTCTTCAGTGGTTTGGCCCTCTGGCCAAGACACAGAGTCAAATATGAATCCCTTTTGGGGAGCAAAGAGTTCAAGAAACTGCCTGCCTGCTCTCACCAGGACCTTTAGCCCCATCTCTGAGCCCTTTATACTCAGCCCTTTAGTGGGTTTGTGTCCTCTTCTCAGGGCTTAGGCCACTTTGCCAGCAGCTAGTGAGGGAACCTGGGCTCACCCGATATGGAGGGTTCCAATCCAGTGACCCTATAAACAGCACCCACGTACAGCTCACTTCAATTTGCTGCTGCTGCTTCCTTGGGTTTCTTACCACCCATCCCTTTATCTTCACCCCTCACCTTAAGTTAAAGTTCCCAGGTCCTCTATCTCCCAGATTAAGCTAATGCAGCCCAATGAGCTCCATTGGACAGAGAGCAGCACCCTTCCTTGTCTCCCTGGTCTCAGCCAGGAACTAACCTGATAGGGGCCTATAGCTCCTTTTATCAGAGTCTGCTGGACTTCGATTGGCTGCTTCCATGCAGCCTCTCTAGGCAGGACCCACCTTTATTACTACTTTTTTGGGATGGGGGTGTAGTAGGACCTCACAGGCCTTTAGCAGGGGGCCAAGAAAGACCTGGTACACACAATCTCTCCAAAAATAAATCAGAAAAATCAGCAAAACAAAACTTTGCACTGTTCTACAGCAGCATGAAAGTCTGAGATAATTATACTGATTGGACTCTTTGATATTCATGGAAAAGACTGAATAAAACACAATGGGATGTTTGACACTGCATACATGATTACTAAACCAGGAAACATTAATGAGTGAGCACGTGTAATTCTTTGCATCCTTGATCTGATCTAAATGAGCATTACTTCAACCACTGTTAAGCGAACAAGGCTTAGTCACGTAAGACTAGACTTCCTACATGAAAGAATAAGATTAAGGTAAATGAATAAGGAAACTTGGTGCCCACAGTTATTACCTTCTGCAAACACACAATCCAGTAAATGCCCATCTGCATGCATGCTGAGTAGTCTTTTACTCAGACATTAAGGCCTTTCGTGGTATTACATGTTACGCTGCTGTTGGAAACTGAAGTTTCTATTTGTATCTATATCCGAAAGTACTCTGATTAGAGAGATTTTATAGTGACATCTAAATGCAAGTCTGACTGCCAAATACCCTTATTTTTCCCATTTAAAAAAAATTCCAATGTTAATTCAGGTTGCAGTAATCCATAACACCACATTTCACATATGTACCACAACAGAGGACACTTGCAAAAGATGGCTAACAACCCAGAACAACTACACCCAGTCAAAGCAAGGCTCTGTGTTTCTTGAAGGAAAAGGAGCTCTGGAAGAGAAGAGCACTTCTCAGCCATATTGCCAGCTGGGTGAAACAGAGGCAACACAACCAAAAAGAGGAGAAAGGGCTGAACCACTGTCTTGGAGGCTGCCACATGCAGCTCATGTGCCACATAGGAGAAGAACACTGAGTCAGTCCACAAGATAAAGTCCTCTTCCCCTGATATGCAGTACCACAAGCTCTCTTTTCTGTGCTTTACCATTTGCTCCTATCTGGCACACAGTCCTCTACTATGACAATGCTCCCAAAGTCATAGGTAGGCAAATAGAGGAGACAGAAAGAGACAGGTGGACAGACATTTCTCTGGAATTAGGTAGCACTCAGATTTAGGTAGCATTTTGGAAAAAGGATAAATTATCTGGCCATTTGTTAAGCTGCCTAATGACCTGCCCAAGGCTAAATTTCAGGTCCCATGATGTAGACTGAACGGAAGATAGAGATGATAGAATAAACACTATGAATACTGAAATAAACCACTCAGAAGATTACAAAAGAAAAGAAATCTGAACAGAGAATGCCTGGAAGTCCCTTTCTACAGATGCTATTGTGTGAGTTTTCACTCAGCTTCTAGCAACTGAGCTTCTTCTAAAGTTCCTGGTTCTTCCAAAAATGGCGACTTAGCGAGATAGTTTTATGAAGAAGGGGCAGAATTTATACATAAAGCACTCACTGTAATTAGACAAATCCTGAGTTAGTTGATTGTCACAGTTTCAGGAAAGGACATCAAGGTTAGAAAAATAAAACTGATAACCAAAATATTCTTTCCCTTAATTACCTCTCTCAGCTCTATTCAACATCTACTCAAGTTGAGGGTTTTCCCAACCTGAGTATTCACAGAAATAATAGAGAAGTCTGTCCTATACTGACTTTGACCTTTGCAGTACAGCAGTACTTCTCCTATCTACAAAAGATGCATAAGAACAAATAGCAAGTCCTTGTAAAACTGGAGATGCCAGAAATAGACATGAGCACTCAAAATAAGAAAAAACTAAACATTCTACATCTTAGCAAGAAGGGCTCACATATTATTGCTCTGAATACCTAGTAAAGGCTCCAAAAGGCTCCAGCATAAAACAGTGACGATATAAATAATGTATATACAACTATATGCACGTACACATATTCTCTGACTGTATTCCCCTCTTCCTCCCTTCATAGGTTACTTTTGTAAAACTTAAGTTCTTAGATGTAGGGGCTGCATCTCGTTTTGTGTTTCAACTGTGCCTAACACAGTGAGGGTGCTAACAGAATACAAATGCTACAACCTTGTTGACTGAATCCCAATCCCAGGATATGTTTGGGGAAAAAAAGAGTCATGTTTTGCTTGTACAATTTTAGGCTAATTAAAACAAAGCACAAAACTATCAGCAATCACAGTTAATTGCCATGAGGCTCTGCATTTAGCAGTAACTTGCAGTGAGGAAAATAACCAAAGGATAACCTCTGACACCAAAAGCAGCCTTAGCAAAACAAGCCCAAGAAACTTCTCAGCAGAAAATAGTAAAATGATTGAAACACATCATTTAACATTTCATGTCACAACTTCAGACAGACCTAAATACACAGCCAGGAAAGAAAGGTAAAGTTTTAGTGGAAATTACTGAGATGAAAGTATTTTTCTGCTCGGTACCCCTGGTCTGCTCATATAGAAACTTCGATGGAGCTGCCATTCCTTCCCGATCAGCTAGTTATATGGAATGATAGTGGACTGCACAAATGGAACATGAAGGTAAGTAAAACAAATATATAGAACAAAACACCTATATTTTACACAATTCTGGCCTTCTCAAGTGCTTTAAAGGTACATGGATTGCTTGAGCTCTCACATAACCAAACCAGAGACCAGGCTGACCTGACATTCAAGAGGAAACAAAGATAACCCAGATTCAAGCCCCAAGCATTACAGAGCTGTAAAGAAGCATGGCAACACCCAGTCCTGCCATCTCTCACAGTTTTATTGCATGTCTCATAATTGGTGTTTTTTCACAAACTCTCAGCTCTCGGAGTCACATTTTCACTAAAAACAGAAGTTTTTAATGACCCTGAAAGGCTCAAAAAACAAATACAAGGAACACATTTATTTTTTAAAATACCAAATTTTTTAAATCTAATCTTATGATTTTGAGGAGATGTCAGCCCTAGTACTGGAGTAATCTCATACACAACACTAGCATGGAAAACAGGACAAGCACCTGGGGGTCTTTTTTCTTAAGGCTAAAAAAAAAAATTGAAGAATTTTTTTGGAGCGGTTTTACTCTCCCACTTCTCCCCTGATTCCTAAAGAGTGGTGCAGGGCCCACCATTACAAAAAAACAGACTCCTTTTCCTTCTCATTACTCTCATTGCCACTGGTTTGGTGAAGTCGTAGGAGGAACATTTTAATCCCGATTGACCCCTTCCCTTACATCTGTTTCAGGAAGCAGCCACTTCAAGAGTCCTTCCAGGTGTATTGACATCAGGCAGGCAGGCAAGAACCAACCCCTCATCACTTACATATTATCTCATCACTTCATCATTCCTACAGTCAGTCAGCATGAAGTTTGTGACTCTCCTCACTCTAACCCCAGAAAGAAAGTCAGACTTAGGGTGATTGTGTACTTACGAAAGGGGCTTTACTTCACTGGTCCTGGCTATCTGAAAGAAAGTCTCTCCCTCCACCTCATGACAGCAATATTCCAGTGAAACCGTTGACCAAGAGGCTAACTTGGTTCCTCCCGGTGAAGTTAAAGCATCTATATATAGGCTTATGAAACTTAGAAGGGGTCATTACAACAAAAAAGCTACCTATAAATGTTTACAGCTCATACATACATATCTCATAAATAATTTGTAAACTTGGTTATACCAAGATCAACATGAACACAAGGTGTAATATAAACCAAACCTGAGAATAGTTAAACTTCTGATGTGCTGATACCACTGTCCAACATACTGACCAATGATGTCTCACTGTTTCCTGATACTGCTCAATTTGTCTGGGTATCCAACTGTTGCCTCTTGTTTTATACTTGGATTGTAAGCTCTTTTGAGGGCAGGGGCCGCCTTTTTCTTCCATGTTTGTACAGCACCTATTACTATGGAGCCCTGGTCCATGCTAGTGCTCCGAGGCACTACAATCATACAAATACTAATTAATAATAAAATTCAAACAAGAGTGTTTTAGGAATGGGATATTAGCAATTTTTGACACAATTCTGCTGTGTTTGCTTGCCCAAAACTCCCTCTTAAGTGACTAAGTGCGTAAGGCAAGCAAGATCAAGCTTTGTGCAACACCACAAGAACAAATCTATTTTCAGAGGTTGGTGTTGCCGGTCTACGGAAATATGGGAACCCACTCATTCACGACTTGTGAAATTCTGAGGCTGCTGAGCCCAGTCCACTGGCATGTTATGCCCACTTATAGCAGAGTACAGACTCTCACAACAGCTACATCCTTTTTCACCCCCAGTCAGCTGTCTCTCAGCTATGTGGCTGAGAAACGTGGACATCCACATCAACTTTAAGTGGTCAAATAAATAAATATATTTTTACAAGGTGAAATTGTACTGGTTGTATTTCTATAAATTTTCAAAACTGATGCAACACCACTGTGTTTTATTAATCCCAGTGGCTACCCAGACAGATATTTTACACATTTATTTTCAATGCCCATCTTCTGCTATAAATTCCATACTGAGCGGTGTTTATTTCTGCCCACCTGCAGATCAGTTCTATTATTGTTAATTGCCATTATACCATAAGTATATTCCCTTCTTCTTTGCTGGATTTCCAATACAGCCTCTCAATATTTCTAGTATCTGTGATGTCAACAAGTGTTCCAATAAATACAGAATATTTAGGTAGGGGCACATCTTGCATACATAAAAGCATTATTATTAACTATGCATCTTTTTTTCTGCAAGTCCCCATTCTTCATCTGGCATTCTGGAAAATCATTGTAGTTCATGGCTAGCTGAAAATGTCAAGTGAGATTTTAATTATTTTTCCTTTCTAATTTCCCTTCCCCATGACATGCTGTACCTCAGAGTAGCACCCTGTAGCCCCCGTATCCATCATTCATAAATGGTTGTGATATTTCGTATAAAGCATGCCATGTACGATATCATATAAAAGGTGAAGATCTGCTGAAACCCATTGTTCTGTCAAAATATGTATAGCGTTAGCAAGTATGAAGTTATGAGATTCTGCTGTACAGTTATTGAAATATGTTGTCACTTTGTGAGTCGTCCACTATTAGTTCTCCAGTGACAACAAAGGAGGTGATCGACACTGGGGTGGGCGTTGAAAGATCATCTTGACCGTTAATCAGCAAGGGAGTTGTAAACAAGGGATTTGCAATTCTGTAAAAGTTGTGCAAGCATCACACAACGGGGCACTGCTCAACTCTGTGTCTCAGCAAAGCCCACCAGGACATGTCAGGGCTAATATTTTCCATTTTCCAGGCACATGGACTGAGGGTATAAAACAAGGACAGTGACAGCATGCAGCTACCTGTCTCCTCCCTGACCTACGCTGGAAGCAATAGAATACTGGAAGAAAAAAATATTTGAACTGAGGAGACTGGTCCCAGGCTTAAAGGGGAAGCCTGTGTATTAATAACTGTAACCTACCTGCAACATCCTGTGGGATAAAAAAAACTGCTTGAGCCAAATAGTGCCTAGTATAATAAGGTTTAAGATTTAGACTGTGTGCTTACCTTTTATTTTCTTTGGTGACTATCTCTGACCTTTTGTGCCTCTCACTTATGGTCACTTAAAAATCTATCTTTCAGTAGTTAATAAATCTGTTTTATATATTACTGAAAACTGTGCGTTTTGGTTGAAGTGCTTGGGAAATATTTCATCTCAGTTTACAAAGGCTAGTGTGTGACCTTTCCACATAGGGGGAGGAGTGGACTGGGTAATAAACGTACATTGGTCAGGCTTCTGACCAGGACAAGATGGTTTATTCCGGGGGTGCAATTCTGGGGACTTGGGAGATTTGCTGGTGCCTTTCTCTGTGTGATTCGTGAGTGGCTCAGGGAGCACTGATGCAATTTAGCTGGGTGTGTGATTCCACATGCATCTGGAGGATGACAAACAGCTGCTTGTCACTAGCAAAGTATTGTGAGAAACAGCCCAATCTGGAAAGTTAAGGGGACACAGCAGTACCCCAGTTCCAAGTTGTACCCCAGGATCCCATCACATCTCCACAAACCAACTTATTTTTACATCACAATAAAAAATAAAGCAACATTAGAGGCTAAATCTCCAAATGGTCCAAACAATCCAAATACAGACTCACAGCTGCTACTTCATCTTTAACTCACTTTGCTGTCCTTATGAGTCTCCATACAGTGGATGGTAGATGGTGTTACATACCTAAATGATGCAGAGTGTTAGCAGGTCATGTTAAGTCTATATTGTGAGCCTTAATCCTGCAGTTCCTTATATTTGTTACTTGGTGTTTCAACCTTAAAATTATTTCAATACACTTTTATTTTTAACATATACAGCAGACTCTCAATTATCCAGGATGTTAGGGAAAAAATGAATCCTGGTTAATAAAATCCCAGATAATCACCATCCATAGGAAATATGGGGAGGAGAGGGTTGGTTCACCAGCCACCCTAAACTGGGGGGAAGGGGTGTTGGTTCACTGGCTGCCCTGCGCCGTGGTGGGTTTTTTTCTTTTGTGCTTGAGGCGGCAACAAAGCCAGAGCCGGCCCTGCGAGTTACGCATATTTTTTTTCACATCCTGGTTAACCCACATCCTGGATAATCAAGAGTCTACTGTATTCACAGTGTATTTGTCTACAAACTCTCTAGAGTTGTAAGTTATTCTCCCAACCAATCCTCCAAAATCTTAAACAGGTGCCAAAGCCTATATTTTCTTAACTTGAAGAAATAATTTCAGGGCTGTCAACTGATAAATTTCATTCAGGAAAATGCCGTGTTCTTTATGCAACAAATTAATCTTCACTGAACTATGAATGGTAAACATAAAGGTCTAAATGCACAGATTTTAAATGCTGGTGCCAGGAAAGAGATTTAGAAGAATTATCCCCTTTTTAGGTAACCCAGCTTTTAAAATTACACCCTGGAATATGCAAACAAAGACGACTAATGAACTCAGCAGCCCATATGTTTGGTGGAGGTTGCTGAAAAGTTATGGCATATAATTGAAAGAGACTCATTTTTCAAATGTTCTCTATAACTACCTGTGGGGGAAGAGGGAGGGAATCTTTCTTCCACCTTGGTTCGAACAGTTTGTTATGAAAACTCATTTTCTTTCTATTATCTGAGAACATCCTATAAAGGATGTGTTTTCTACATCACCTTGTAAGCATCATCAAAGCACCAGGGAGAGTTTCTCTCTCTCCTTCTAATCAAATATATTGTTTTACATGAAATATTTGAGTACTGCTATTCCCTACTGTCCTACTCCTCCTGCATAGCTATCACAGCAGTGACTGACTGTCCACTTAGATAGCAGTTCACTCAGGAGAGCTTACCCAACATTTTTAGTTAGCTTTCTGCTATTAAAAAGAACACAGCATACACAGGATGACATGAAAACAGCTTATGGTGCAAATGCAAGCATCCAGATACTACAAGCAATAGATACTTTAAAAACAGCAATTAATAAATTACTAACAAACAGTGGTCTCATTCCCAAATTATGACTTTCTGATGTGAGGTGAGTGTTCCCACACCAACACCCACTGCCCTTTTCAAGCACATTACAATACTAAATAAGAATCAACATGACATTCCTCTGTAACTATACACAAAATAACCACACTCCCCCAAAACATCCTCAAACATCAGGCAGTGCTCCTTATTAGCCAGAACACGTATCACAGGTCTTGCTTATTGATGCAGTGCCCTCAAAGGGCAGCACACAGGCAAGGACACAAAACAAATGTGACACCGAACTAGCTAATTACTTACCTTCAAGATTCTTGTTTTAATTCTGTTTCCTCCCAGTCAGAGCTTGGAGCAAGACTATTGAGACTTGCCAAGAGATTAAACCTGACAGTGAAAAAAACCCAAACTTTGTTTAAAGGCAAAAATCTGAAATAAAATTGCCTTCAGTCAGCCAGTGATTTCTTTCTCTCTCCCTTCCCTCTCTCCGGGGCTGCTACGTAGTGGTCTATAAATATTGGCCCCAACACTTGCTCAATTCTTTACTTGCTCATGGCACAGGTCTGTGTTACTGTACACCGTGGTATTACTCGGATGAAGTTCTCAGCTGCTCAGACAAAGCCATGGATTGGCTCTCTACCCTGAAGCACTCTGTCTGCCTGGAAATACCATTTTGCTGCCAGCTTTACAGATGCTGTGAGCCTTTCCTGGAGGCCCAAATCAGGCACACAAGGGTACTTATGCGCCTTGTCTGAAGAAATATAGCCTTCTGCAAGCAGGTGGAAAAAAGGGAGGGGAAAGAGGGAGGAACTACCTTTATTTTGGCCAAACAGCATAATCTAAAACCTCCTTAACAATACTTTATATCTAAATATTATTCAGCTAGGATCATAAAATTATTGAATAATGTGGTTGTCAACAATTCTGGAAAACCATTTTCTTTAAAATTAACTTCTTGAATAAAAATAATAATGTGTTTTTCATAGGCCTTTTCTACACTGCCGTCTGGATTGACGGGTAGAGATTGATCTATTGGGGATCAATTTATCGCGTCTTGTCAGGACGCGAAAAGGCGCAAGCTGGAGTCAACAGGAGAGCCTGCCACTGACTGCTGCCACCGTGAGGATGGCAGGTAAGTCGACCTAAGATGCATCAACTTCAGCTACGTTATTCATGTCGCTTAAGTTGCATATCTTAGGTCAACCGTCTCCGCTAGTGTAGAACCAGAACATAGACTTAAAGGTGAGCAGACGTTTCATAATTTGCAGTAGAGCATCAAAAGAACACTGAATATATTTTCAGTGTGATGGAAATATGCATCTTAAAGAGCCCTCTGAAAACATTTGCCAATCCAGGTCAGATACTTGGTACCCAAGACTCAGAGTGATGTTAATATACAGCATGAACGAATTAACAAAAGATACCAACAAAAATATCAACCTAAGAGCTGAGTGAAGAATGGCACTTTCATTCCAAGGAGGATTTCAAAATCGGGTTTCATTCTGATTAGGAATGAAAACAAACACATCTAAATGCTCTGTGAAATGCATTCATCTCTCTTCACCCAGTTCTACTGGAAGCCCCAGCCTTCCAGGCAGACTTCCCTAGAGTGAGGCCACCTGGAAGTCCCGACTTTGAAGCAACCCGTCTGGCAGGCTGTCCCAGAGTCAGGGAGACTGGGCATCTGGGCAGCCAAGAAGCTGGGATTCTGGAACCAGGACTCCCAGGGCTTCCAAGCTCCTGGTCCCCTGTCACTTGCCAGGTGTGCTGCCAAGGAACTGAGTGGATGATCTGGCAAGAAACTATGCAGATTTTGAAAACTGGTTTTTATTGAAATTTCATTGAAATCAACAAGGTCCTGCGGAACATTTTGATTATGACAGTTTGGCAAATCCCAATGAAAAAATGTTTTGACTACACGTTTCTGAATTCCTTCATACATAAACCATCACTTACTCATTAAGTTATTGGAACTAATCACATCACACAGAGTTGAGCATGTGCACAAGTCATTGCCCAGTGAGAACCAATTGTTTGTAAAAGTAGTGAAGCATATTAATCAGTGACGTTGAAAAAGAAAAGTGAAGGTTGCATTATCACCTTTTACTTGCACTTCAGAAGCTCAAATAAGTCTGTGTGATTTAAAAATGTATTAATCTTTGGGATAATGCTACTTTAGTTGAAGACTTCAAAATGTAATCATGTGACCCAGCACCAAAACTTGAATTCTATCACTCTTAACAGTTGGACTGACTAGATTCACCTAACAGGTGATCAATAGTTCCAGCACTTAAAGAAATTAGTAACTTAAAATCATATAGAATTGCACATAATTAGGACAGCAAGTGAATAAAAGCACATATACAACATTGTCAGTTATCAATTCCTTCTTCTAAGACTGGCAGCCTCTTATGGGCTTCAACAATGTGGAAACAAAATTATTTTTTAAAAAAAATTCTTTAAAATATATGTCCTGGTGCTTGTTGCTAGTGTTTAGTCACGTTTTTAAATGAAAAACCGGTGGCATGTAGACTTCAGCTTATTTGGGAGGGGAAAAGAGGAATGATTTGCATAATTAAGAAAAGCAAATAAGGAGAAATTATTTCCAGTAATACTATAAAACCAGAAGACTGTAAAAGAGAATAAGAACAGGATTTAGCCAACAAGCCTGGGTTTGGCAAATGAAAACTAGTAACACTGAAAAATTTCAAATATTCTGTATATTTTTGAAACATCTTATTCCATTTTCTTTTATTACCTTTGCTAGGATACTGTAAATTCATGCTAAACATTCTAATACATTGAAAAAAAAAGTTCAGAATTTGGCAGCAACAAAAGCATCCATAATATCTCTTGGAAACTATCTTTACAAACTTTACTTCCACAGGGAAATTAAATCACCCCTAAGTTAAATACTCCTTTATTAATGTGCATCTGCCTTTCAGAGCGCAAACTGCTAGCTGGGGCTTTTCATTCTCTGTAATGAAGTAAGAAAGTTAAGATACTACAATTTTAGCTGTGCTTAATTCAGAGTCCCACCCTCAAAAAAGATTCCTCTCAAACAGAATGTTCTAATAAAGATTATGGGCCCGATCCTGCAAAATACTTGGAACTCAATTGGAGATATCTAATTTATAGACAGCTACAGCCATGTGAAGAACTATTGTGCTATCTTTCAATATCTCATTGTAATCTGATAATTTAACAAGTTACAAGTTGATCTTGTTTGAATTATACCTTGAATTCATTTCTGTTCCTTGTTTTTCACATTTGTAGAAGCCAAAATGCCTGAAGTTACAAAAAAAATTAGGGTATCCCATAGAAACTTCATAGAACTGGGGCCTAACTGTAGCAGTTAGTAGCCACATTTTTTGGTTTTAAACCAAGAGGCTAACCAAAGATGTTTGTGTACAATTTGGTCATTAAGCAGGATGTGTTGTACAAGAGATCTGATCTTCCCTTATAGCTATACATCCAAGATATTAATCTTCCACAAGCCATTTTGCTGTTTTCTCTGATTAATACATGTTGTAGAACCTACAGTGGAAACTCCAGGGAAGTTCCTTGAACAGGCTATTGAAGCAAAATGACCAACCACTATGATATTCCATCATGCTATCTTGCAACAGGCCAAGAAAAATAAGAAAATAAGTGCTCCTCAGTTTTTTTGCAGTGTAGCAGAAAACTTAGGAGAACGTGTTTTAACCACACAAGCACATCTGTCATCTAGAATGGATGCATGTTCAAATGCAGAGGATGTGTGGCTAGTCTGAGTTCTTATGGTCTTCATCATCGCCTACACATGCACACATATTACATGGTCAGAAAGAAGTGAAACAACTATGCAAGATATTCAGGGAATATGAGCACAGTTGTGTGTGTGAGGTTTGGGGAATTTAAGCACAAAACCCAAGAACTGGTCGTCAAAAGTATCTGAAACTACAATTAGAAACAGTCAATACTTTCATTGTTTCAGCAGCACAGTGCAAGCGATCATTCAGTATAATGAATCATGTACCATCTTCAGAAAGTAGCTCTGTCAAATTACTATTTTTTTATTTTTCCAACTTGTTGGCCCATGACCAAAGAAGTTTGATTCTGAAGATTAGGTTAGTGTCAGTGGGTGCTAGTGTCTCTCGACATTCACCAGAATGGTAAACACCTGTGAAGAAACAGAGGAGAAAGAAGCTCATGAAAGTCACAGTGAGGTTGTCTGGTAACCATGGGCCTAATCCTGCAGGCCTTACTTAAAGAAAATATGCACTGGACTCAGAGGCAGTTTGCTTTGAATGAGGCCTACAGCAAGCAGGATTCGGCTGCTACAACTAATAAACAGTCTTCCTAGGGTTGCCAATCCTACCAATTTCACCAGGAATCTCCCAGAATCACGCTTTATCTCCTGGTGGCTACAACAACCAAACTCGGAGATTTTAGGCATTAAAGGTCTGGCACAGCAGGAGGGCTAAGAAAAGCTTCTTGCCTGCTGTGACTCCACACCACTTCTGGAAGTGGCCAGCACATCCCTGTGGCCCCTAGGGAAGGGCAAGGGATCTCTGCAGTATGCATTCTGATACACTGTTTTACTAAGGGGGACACAGCACATTTTTCCCATTGCATGTTTCCACGCACTCCTGTCTCTTGTATATGTACACCAGTGCAAGTATCCTTCCAGAATCTAGCCCCCAAATTTTTGTGGGTCTACAAATAATTCCTAGCATACAGTTAAACCTAGAAATAATGAAAGTAAATGATATTACAGTTGTTTAAAGAAAAGGTTTGAAACCAGGTAAGCGAGAAGAAATCTTCTGGCCTCAGATGATGTCATTTCTTCACTTCAACAACCAGTAAAATTTATGGAAATTACAGCAAGGATTTTCTCATATAGTATATTAATTGTCCATAAATTAGGCAAATTAATTTCTGCTTCATGGATGCTTTCCACTTTAAGAAAAATTTAAAAAATAAAGTAATTTTGGTGATCTCACACTGAAATAAATGACATCTCTTCACTCCTTGCCTCCCATTTCTTTATGACCAGATAGATCAAGAATTCACATTTCTTCAATCAAAAAGGGAAGTGAGCGTGACAGTAGTGAACCAGGTAAGCAGTGAAGTGTAAGTTCTGACAACACTGCTAAATAGGATTTAGAAAGAGGAGCTGCTAAGGACAAGTCCAAAAGTACTTCTTGTTTGTCGTTCTCATTATCACAGTTGAGTAATAGAAAGCACATAACAAGATCAAGAAAATACAGTTTGCTTTCAGGGTCTCAATAAGGTACAAAAGTACTTTTGCTACTATATTCAGTAAGGCAATATTGATGAAAGGGCATTTGTTAAGGCAATTAACTATCAACAGCCTAAAATCCAATCAAAGGTAATGGGAGCTGCCTTTCACTTTTGAAGGAAGAAGGAATGGGTTCCAAATATTTCTTTTATGGGCTTAATATTTCATATATCTTTAATGTTTTATATATTTGAAACAAAAAAATAACCTAGAGCTAATTTTAAACAAATCTAACACTTTAGGGGAGGGGAATCTTATAAACTTGTAATTCTAGAAAGCCTAGAATCTCCACATTTATGTTTAGCTTCAACTGGAAAAAAAAATCTCAAATGTTAAAGAAGCATTCAAATGCACAATTATGGTTACACAGCTAGCCTTAACTCTGCCCCACAGTGCCCATCTGAGAATTACTATAAACTAAGAATTGTCTGAGATTATGAAATGCAGGCTTCTAGGTAAGCAGCTCTGGGCACACCAAAGTTACAGGTCAGAAATCAACAGGAGCCGACCCTTAGACACAAATATAATAAATCTTAGCACATAAGTATATCGAATTCTGCAGTTTAATAGGTTAATGGAAAGGAAGCATGGCACTAGAATACGCACCTGCATTGAAGTGAATATGTTAGATATGTTACTAGATACCACAAGCAATGAAAGATTTTGGAGTAACTTTTATGGAGTTTGTAACTTTCCATAGATTCATAGATTTTAAGGCAATATGGGACAATTATGAGCATCTTGAATTGTGACCTATTGGTTAGCACAGGTCACAGAATTTAACCAAGTGATTCCTGTAGATAGCTCCATAACCTGAGGTTGAATTCAAACATATCTTTTAGAAACTCCTCGAACTTTGTTTTAAAGATTCTGAGTGCACAGAACTCACAGCTCAGCAGGGAGGTTGGATAAGGTGACTAAGATACCTTTGTACCCTCCCAATCCTGGGCTGCTCCACAGCCTCCAGTATAATTCAGACAGACCCAAGGGCATAATTTATGACAGGCTCACAGTGCTGGAAAGGTGCCAACAGTGGGTCTGAACTCTCCATAGTATTGTGTGCTGTGGGCCCAACCCCATCACACTTTTGCTTCTCCAGGACTTTCAAAGAGGCCTTGAAAGGCAGCCTCATGGCCATCTTCCACAGCACCTGTACTGGAGAATTTTCCCTGGGCTGGAGACAGGTTTTAGAGCCCATTTACATGACTCCAGACCTTTCATACAGCACAAAGGGGCTAGAGCAAATGTGAGGATCTTGTCCTCCAGGTAATGGCGAAGGTACAATATCACTGGATAACCTGTTCCAAGGGTTAATGACCTTTGCTGTTAAAAATTTGTGTCTTCTTTCCAGTTTGAAATTTCCTGGCTTCAGATTCAATTCACTGGCTTTTCTTATGAAGAAAGCCACCCTGATTTGAGTTACCACTTGTAGAATACATTGCATCACTGCTATTGCATAAACCTTATCCACTGAAGTAACTACACAGTTCATGTAAACACAGGAACAGTTTTGAGCGGGCATGCTGACAGAGCTAGATGGTGTGGGGAAAACCCATGTAACATATATATAAAAAACTGTTTTTAAATAAAAAGCAGATGCAGACAAATCTAATGGAAACTCATTAGTATTACTTCTGTCTTGGTTTTGACGACTTGTCTTATTTACTAAAATAAGGTGCTAACCATGTGTTTCCAGAAAACAAAAAACAAATCCAAACTTAAGTTATGCATACTTTCAGATAATCTCCAATCATGAGAGTCATAACTGAGCCCAATAAAAACAAGAATATCTTGATTTATCCCTTACCTGAATCCTGCACCACTTGTTTACTTCACTAAGTTCTAGCATTCAACATTACATTTTTATTTGCCATTAAGGATACAGATACTAAAATCTCATTTGTGTCACTATGATAGAGTCCCAAAAGCTTGTTCACTCCATTATTTTCTAGTTAATTTAGAAAAAGGTATTGCCCTCAACTATTTGTTCTGTCTCTCTTTTTGTTAGAAGTTATTTTTCATCCTAAAATCAGGCCACTGCTTGATTAGGATTTTCTTTTAAACACCAGGAGCACTATCAGCTTGTTCCTGCATCAATGAAATCAATAGAGGTTTTGCCATTGTTTGGAATGGGAGCAGGACTAAGTCATGTATGACTCACTTCAGTTACCAACCTCATTAAGCCCCATAATACTCACTCACTATAAAACCATTTTATAACACTAAATATGCTTGATTTTAATGGAGTAGGGTGCAAAACCATCTCACTACTCAACTATTTCCAGGAAACATGAAAGTCAAAAGGAGAAACACACTCGGCAAATGCTATGGATTTATTTGGCCTTCAGTGGAAGAAGCTGTAAGAAAAGAAGCCAGAGCATACCTGAACTTTTATGGCTTGAGGTCAAGCATAAAGAATAGTTCTTAACACAGCTCATAATAACAGCTCTTTACACTTTTCAAAAACCATTTCCTTATCTCTTAAAACTGGTTACTAGCAGGCCAATGGCTTAATGATAGTTTAATGTAATGCTTCCACATTTACTTACTCTGCTTAACACTCTTGGATAGACATACATAAAAACCAAGTTAGTCAAAACATATAGTAGTGAACTTTATTTTAATCCAAAATTAATTTAGCTGCTTAATAAAAGATATGTTTCAAATAATTTAAAAGTAATATCCCAACCACAACACTGTATTCCTAACATAGAAGCTAAAAACAGCACCAGAAAGTAAGACACAGCTGCAGCAAAATAGGCAGTACATTGTTACATTGGAAGCAATCATGAACATGAACATCTTCTCGTTTGCTGAATCACTGCCTATAAAATGTAAAGTCTTTAAATAATTTCAGCTATTGAGACTAGACTTCAATATTGTACCCACTGTAACCAACTCTCTTTTTCTTTGGTGTCCCCCCACCTCCGACCCCCGACTCCATCTTTTGGTCTCTGATACTCTCTGGCAATATCAGAAAGCTACTTACGTTTTCACAAGCAACTCTAAGTTTCAAACAGTAATGTGGAAGGTAGCTGAGCTCACAAAATGGACAACAGATAAGGGTAGTTCTCCCCTAGTTAACAAATCAAACCCTCAGTGCCAGATTTTATAGGAATGATTTTGTCTCAGTCATTTATTTACTGAAAGCTGCTGAAGAGTTAACACGATACATGCTACTATTTACTAATGAGCTCTTCTAATAAAAATGAGTTTCAGGATGCCACACACCAATCACTGAAATGAAAGCCAACAGCGCTGCTAGATGATTTTAGGTTTTTAGAGTTGAATTTATCAGACACAAGTGCCACTGTATCCTAACTTCCTGCACACATTTAAAAGTTATTACCATACAAACTGGGGAAAGATGAGAGAGAAACGGGCTGTGACAGACTTCCTGCAGAAATGTATATGCATCAAATGTGTAACTGGCACAGCTAATAATCTACACACCATATGTACATTACATATCCCTGCATATACCATACACCTTCTGAGCATACTATGTGTACTGTAGTTACACAT
Organism: Dermatemys mawii; assembly: GCA_007922305.1. Taxonomy (NCBI): domain Eukaryota; kingdom Metazoa; phylum Chordata; order Testudines; family Dermatemydidae; genus Dermatemys; species Dermatemys mawii. The sequence continues at coordinate 6,248,104 of ML677328.1, forward strand.
TAGAAAGGCAGCAGGCAGAGAGGGAAGCTTGATTATAGTACAGTATAGTGAAGTCTATATATTTATGTCTCAATATTGGTGACAGCACAGAAGAATTTTCAGAAGCCTTCTCCACCCATCAGTAACTTCACAGACTCAGCAGCTGATTTACCAGTGAACTGCTACACACTATGTATCCATCTCTTTGCTGGTTGCGCCCTACTACAATGACCCACCACCATTCCTTCCATGGTCATTTTCTCAAGGCTATCTCTAAGTCTGATGTGATCAAAGATTTCCAAGATCAGAGTCCATTTCTCTCCAAGAATATTTCTAACATAAGCATTCATCTTGTTTTCTGTCCAGGAGATACACAAGTCTTTCCCGGCACCATAGAAGTAGCAATCGTTGATGGACAGATGCCCAAACCTTCATTACTTGTCTGGCTTTTTGTAGACTTTACAACAGAGTTTTGACAGGAGCAGGAATGTGAACATAGTGCCCTTAAACTGTGGTTCAGGAACTGTTTCATGCACAAGGTGTAGCACTGAAGAAAGCTGAGAAGCTTGTCGAAGAACCTAACAGTTACAGCAAGACAAGGCTGATCTCTTGGATGTTAAATTAAAACTTTAAAAGTTTGTGTATAGTTTGTATCTGGCTCAAAGACTAAGGGACCAATCTCACAAAGCAGTGGGACTACTCCCAGTTAGAAACTCTAGATGTTTGGCCAAAATGATCATGTCATGGTGCCACATTCCTTGCAGGTTAATGAACACATGTAAAATATGTATGTTGTACGAACTCACTCTATGAACATGACCGCAGAGAAATGTGACTTTTAAATAAAATAGTCTACATGGAAATGAGTGGAGAGAGAACACTGAATACACAGTGGGCCCTGCGAGAGGTCCGTTATTAAATGTTTTCTACCATGCTCCAGTTTATGGGCATGTGATTGCTCTTTCAGCAAACAGTGGCTTACCTTTGACTCTAAGGTTTTTTGTTTCCAAGTAATAAATACTTTGGGCTCCTGGGACTAGACAGGAAGATCATACATGACTCCAAAAAGCCTTGACTGTTGACAGATTATTGTACGTGCTTATTCATTAATAGCTGAAACAGTGTTGACTGAACACTTAATAAATAGGCCATTTGTTCTTTTCAACTGGAGCGATACTGTAACATAACTACTGAAGAAACAAAAACATTTTAAAAATAAATACACCAGGGGAAAATGTATGGAATGTATTTTCAGTTTTCCATTCATCCTAGCTAACTTAATAAACAGTCCACTAAGTATAACTGGATTATTATTAAACCACTAGAAATTAAGTGCATGCAGGACATGCATAATCACAAGTGATCTAAATCTCTACATAAAAATGAGGATTGGATGTAATTATACATATCTTGGTACAGTGTTATGGGTAATGTGGCACAAGGGATTATATTCCAGTGGGATAAATATCTACAGTGTCTTCCTCCCAGGGAACAAATCCAGCATGCAGACTGTCAGGATGATTGAATTTTGTACTCCCAAACCCTGAACTTGATGAGGTGCAGTATTGCAGCACCTTCACTACCACCTTTCCTTTTACTGCGTCATCTGATGGGGCTGACGTACAGTGGGGGTCTCTCTGGCCCAGATCAGAGCAAGGCTTCAGCCTTCTCCATAAGGTGTTTTACTAATCTAAGCTAATGAGCTTTACAAGTTCAAGGCAGAAATGAGCAATAGGTGTTTCACTTTGCAACAATATGCATCTTTCACAAACAGTAGAGATTGCTTTGATGATCATAGCTCACGGAGAAGGAACAAGGGCAGGAGACAACATTCTTGAACCCTGGTACTCTAGGCAGTCCCAGACTAAGGGGAGGGAACCCCTGGTATAAGAAAAAAATAACTATACTTACTATACCAAAAACTCTAACAATGCTAATATAAACTATTTACAAATGTATTTACTGAGTAGAAGGATAAAAACTGGAGAAATCTCTGGACATATGGATTCCAGCTCAGGCTATGCAGCTGTAACAAGGAAGAGGAGAAGTGTTGGCCTGTGCTTCTTATGCCCTTGGTCTGGAGCATGATGTGAACTACTGCACATGTGCGGGTCAATGGACCCTGCTTGTTAAAATTTCCAGATTCAGGTGCATGACACATATGTGCACCCATGTGTGGAATACATGTAGGGATCAGCATTCCATGAGAACAGATAGTTTTATTGTGTTTTCATTGTTTTTTTGGTTGCGGGGGGGCATGGTGGGGGCAACCACAGAAAAGAGGAAGTATGGTCCAGTTGTTAGGAATCTAGCCTGGAATTAGGGAGATCTGGGATTCAGTTTGTTTGTTCCACCACAGATTTCCCATGTGATCTGCACTGCAACGGTGGGATGTGATTGTAACATGCAGAAATACCGGAGCTAGCTCAGGTACTAGAAGCAGCATGGATTTCAGTGTAGAGGCTACTGACCAGGGTCCCATGCAGAGCTCCAAGCACACCCTGTGACTGAAGTGCCGACATAACCTTAGTCTCTTAGAGGACAATAGTACTTCTCTACCTCACAGAGTTATAGTGAGGATAAATACTTTGAAGACTGTGTGATGCTGAGCTACTTTGGTAATGGGAGCCATATAAGTACATGAGATAGATACATGGGGAGGAAGTTCCTCCAAAACAAATAAATAACAGAAATAACACTTGTGATCCATACTACCATAGTGTTTGCTAATATGCAGTATACGTGTATCACCAGACACACAGGTCTTTTCCACATAGGATTTTAAGCTTGCTCAAGTCAAGTTAATCTGCTTCTAACTCACCAGTGTACACATGATGCACTGCATCACTATGCATTAACTCCATCCTTACCGCAAACTCTGGAGTCCTCTTACAAAGTGGACTAAGTTTGCTGTGAATTAAATTAGTTTGGTCTGTGTCCACTCAACAGCTACACATGCCTGTCTGTATCCTTCCAACCGCTATCCCATACTGCTTTGCGGTCGACCATTACTGACATGTCTGTTACCTGTGTGTTCTCCCTTGCTTTGGTGTCAAGTTCCCAGTATGACCCTCTCCTCCAAATAAAAGCTGGTACAAGGCAAGATTTTGCCATTTGCTCCTCAAGACCACCTGGATTCTTGCGAGTCTACCTTCTCCTGCACAAACCCCACAACATGCTTCTTGCTGCTGCTTGAAGCTGCACTGAGAGACTGGATCCCCACTACCAGCTAAGAAGAAGGAGCGGTGCAGGGAGCTCTTGTCAGCCATCGTAATAAAGACCTGCTTGTGGACACTGCAATGCAGATGTCCCCAAGTGTCACGACACGGACACCAATCAGTGTCTGATAAAGAGGAAGCACTTCAGGAGGGTCTATGTTAAAAAGAGGAATGCAAGAAAAACATCAGGTCATGTGACCTGTCCATTTTATGAAGAACCAGACTGGATTTTAAACAACTATATGGTCCCCAAACCCAGTTTGTGAATCCTGCTACCACTCCCTTCCCTTCCCCACTACACCCACTGAGGACAACCAGCAACACTCATTGGAGAATAAACGGGAAAAGGCTAGAGAAGAGCTGTTCCCTGAGAGCCAGGAACACCTATCAATCTTACGAAAACCTATCAATCTTACGCTGACAAAAAGCCCTTCATTCTGAAACACTCTATATTTGCACACTATACACAAGAATCATTTCACTCGCCTCTGAAGTACAGCCGCCTCTAGTGTGAAGCAGAGCAGCTATTTAACACGGCACTGCAATGCTGTACATAGCAATTTAGGAAAAGACAGTATCCATCTAGAGAAGTAGTACATAGATATAAACTGGAAGATAAATTGTAGACATTCCTTGTAATTTTTTTCTTTCCTTTCTATGCTTAACTTCTCCAACACCTGCCTTCTTAGCAATTCCTCAACCTCTTTCACAAAAGCCTTAGTTTTCTCCCTGAATACCTTTTACAGGTAAAAGCCCAATGGGTCTTCTTTCTTCCTTTCATTTTGCCACATAACTGTCCATCACTGTTTGTCAGAACCACTGGAATTGAAATAACTAAAATAGCTGTCACACAACAATTCGTATTTCCTTACTGCTTTGTATGAAAGCTTCACCACATCCTGAGTGATGAGCACTAACACTGGCTAATGAAATGATAGAAACCAAGCATGTGTTTGTTTATCTTTTGCTATTTAACAGATCTTTAATCTCCCTATTGAAAAATTATACTAAGGAAAGATATTTCCAATTATGCTAAACTGTAATCAAGCCAAAAAAGCAGCATTAACTTTTAGTTATACTTATTTTATAGCGGTTAATTTTTTACAACTTTACTGTAAGGTAGCAAATTGGTTTAGAACCCAGATATTTTTTCAATAGTAAAGGACCACTGCAAACTGTGTGTGTGTGACTGATGCCACATGTATAAAAGATACTCAGACCTCCCAAGGGTAGCTCATTTTATTTCTGACATCTGACTTTCCCAAATAGCTGTTTGCCTGCCCTCCCAGCTGGATGAATCCCACTGGATAGCTACAGAGCTCATGGCTGAGGGAAAAGCAGAAGTAATGATATGTCATGAATGGGGTTCATTTGAAGCAGACTAAACATTTAGTTTAGAGTCAAATTCCTTCCAAAACACACATTGCCAGCATATGTCCCAACAGTCAGAAGATAGGTTTATTGTAAGGGACGAATAAAATAAAGCCCTAATTAACAGTCCACTTTCTGCAAAAGGCAAATTCACTCCTTAAGGTACAGCAAATTCTTAAATACATTTAATTGATTGATTTCTTGGTGCAATGCTATAATAATTAGTTTTGAAACGGTTTTAGTTGTTCTAAGCCTTATATCACTCAAATGTACATGTATGACCAGGCACGACTCATACAGAACAGTTACAGACCTGGAAAATACTCTGCCTTGTTTCTTCAGATATACTGCACCTCCTTGTCTCCCTGTTTGCCATTTTTAGAATTCCACAAGCTAACAACAATAATAATAATAATAACTTGAAGAGGGATTGAGTGACCTGAGTTTAGGACTAAGATTCTACACTTGCTCATATCAGCAGAAATCCAGAATAACTCTGATGCTCAGGACACCTGTAAGGTTACTCTGTAAAGCAGAATCAGGCACAGAAGCTCCTGTGTTCTAGTCTTAACTCTGACACTGACTCCTTCTTGCAGCCGTGGGCAAGTCACTCTATATCGCCGTTTCCCATGTGTGACATGGGGAGAATAGTCACAGGGATATTGGGAGGGTTCAATTAAAGATGAAAAAGCACCATCAAGAAAGTTTCAAAATCCAGCATCATTCACTTCCATTACAATACTATTCTACACTTGCTGTCCTCCTGACTCAGATTTCTATATGGTTTGAGAGCAAGGTGCTCCCATACAGAACACTGGTTTCTAAACTTCAGACCACTGCTATTTGATGAATCCAATAAGTCAAAGCAATTAATCTATTTAGTCATACAGCATGGCAAAATGATGGCTCCACTATACATCCTACTGGATGCTGGCCACAATACAATGAACTCTACTGCCGTTTTTATTACTCTTTAAAGGTAAAAACAAAAGATTTTTAAACAGGGACACATGCATGAGACACTGATTCACTGAAGACTGTGAGTACTGTTGATTTTTTAAAATTAATATTTAGGGGCAATTTGAACACTCTACCTAGCTAGTGAGCAAATCTGAAGATGTTTCATATAAAGGAGCTCCTCCCAATTCAGAAAGAGAACTCTGTAGATTAGTCCATTGAATTGTTCAACTAATAAATATAATATCAGTCTTTGTAGATGAAACTCAATGAACGCAAACTGTATTTGCTCAGTAGTTCCCTTTTTCAACTTTTCTACTTATGCAAAGCATTGTTTCTCACATTAACTATATATAATAGCGACAAAGAGTCCTGTGGCACATTATAACTAGACATTATAATTAGACTAATAGACATATTGGAGCATAAGCTTTCTTGACAGCCAGGTGAGTTTCTTACCCATGAAACTTATGCTCCAATACACCTGTTAGTCTATAAGGTGCCACAAGATTCTTTGTCACTTTTGCAGATCCAGACTAACATGGCTACCCCTCTGATACATATAATTAAATTCATCTAAGCGGAGTCATTTTCCAACAGACACATTTATTAATCAACCATAAATCTTATTAAAAGAAGAAACAGCAAAACCAAGGTGGCTTTAGTGTTTTTGAGCCCTCTTCTGGCTATTGATTAGCTCTTTGGCAATCTGTGTTGAAATCTAGGAGTAGGGTAAAGGGAACTAATGAAACCATCAAACGTAAACATAAGAACTCAAGAATATATTTGACCAAATCCACATACTGTAGAGGCCAGGCAGTGTACTAAAAAGGGATCAGTAAGAAAAAAATACATTAGGAAACGCAGGCAAAAGATTTTAAGTGAGACCGGCAATTCTTTGACCAAGGACCATAATTTACTCAGAGTCAAGTCGGGTTGTTTCCACAATTATTCACAGCCTTGGAGTCCTTATGGATCTTTTTCAGTCACTCTTCATAACAAGTCCTTTGGAAAGTGCTAATATTTAATGATAAAGAGCCCATCTACCACAGTGCAAAGTTTTTTAAAACGAAACTTCAAAGGTTGAGAAAACACTGGTCATTTCCTTTAAAAAACAACATTTTGTTGAAAACTTTCCTGCTCTACGGCAAAATTGCTACCAAATCTTTGATCTGATGGCTAGCAGTTGAAAAGAAAACAAAAAAAGGAAAGTTCAGAACTGTGTTCCATACAGTGGCAAACTGATTTTATGACTTCACAGCGAGGGCACACAATGTGTGGCCAGAAAGCCAATTATAGTCCACAGGGTTATAAAATGAAGCTGTCAGCCATCCCTCTCTCTCTCTGTAACTGTGTGACTGATTAAAAGCTGATTAACTGCAGGTTATTGCTTGTTAACACAAGAAAGCAACTTCTATTCGGCTATCAAGGAAGCCAGCAGCTCAGGAAAGTATGCTTGTATGGCTCTCTCATAATTTAAAAAAAAAGTAAATGTAAAGGGAAATGAAGGGCTTGATCCAGCAAGTCCTTTATGCGTGGAATTCCCAGTGATATCAATGGAACTCCTGTGCTTTGAAGGGTTGCAGGTTCATGCCTTCAGAAATCTGCCATTACAGTATTTGGTGTCACAAGGCTGAGCACCCTGATCTGAAGGCTTCCCTTATGTCTTCCTAACTGAATGTTGTATGACTTGCTTCTCAGAAGCGGATTTAAAAACATTTCTCATCACTGTCCAGAAATCAGTGCTTGGGATAGTTTCCCTTATACTGAAAGCATTTGAACTGACCTCTGAAAACATTTCTGGAAGGTCAAAATAAATTGGACATTAAAAAGAGTGGGTGCTATTAAAATAGCTCTTTCCAGTTTTTGCTGTATCACTGAACGTTAACCACATTATCTCTCTCTCTCTCTCTTCAGGAGGGTGCCATTTACAATCTGTGTCACAGTATTTGTGCCCATGGGTGCGGTTCACCCTTGGAGAAGAAAAGTGGTGTTTCCTTACAATTCGTAAATACAGAAAAACCCAGGATTTTTCCTTTTAGATACACCTTTAACTTATATTACTTTCCCTATCTTTTAGTTTCTTCTTCTAATGAAAAGAATACAAGTTAGCACTAATATTGTGCTTTGTATTTTCCAAGAAGTATATATACATTGCCCTTTATACTTAAACAATCACTGATTTGGACCAATTTACTCCTAATACTGTCCAGTTTAAAAACCACAAAAAACAAATACCACTTCAGCCCCATTCAAAATCCCCACCCCCACCACTAATCCCTCCCTGCATGCATGCTGAAAACTGGAAAGAGAAATTGGATTATTTTTCTGTGGTAGTTTAATCTTCACTGAAAGAAACCACAATAAGGCCAATGCTCAATAAGCAGAACCTGAGTAAACATGCCTTGAAAGGTAAAACTTAGTCCAGCTGCAGTATCTGGAAAAAAAACAAATCCTGTTTTTGTTGCCGATGTGCAAAATATCAAATTTAAGAACAGAACAGTAAATTTTTAAGTTGAGTCACACTTGTTCTAAAGACCTTCTTAAATTTATAGAAGAGTCTTCCGCAACTGAAATCTGAGAGAAAGCAAAAAATCACTTTAGACATGGTACTTAGATATAGAATAGGTCTATTACACCATCGAGACTACCCCATAAGGACAAAATTACAGAACCCAGATAAGAACATATCAGATATTCAATTTTACCTGGGCCAGAAGACTTCAAAATCCAAAGAAAAGTTCACTGCATAAACATCAAGAGACTACCCAAGCCAACAGTAATATTTCATATAATAGTGATAGTGACTACACAACTTTCATTTATATTCTTGATGTTAAATCAACTATATCCAAATCAATTTTTTGCCAGATGACACTATCACATCTAATACATACCATTCGCTCATCTGCAATGGACTGTTTTTTTCTTTGTTTGAGAGAACTATACACGCCCTCTTCCAGGAAAAAAATGGTCTTTAGAATATACTGATTGTGCTGATGCACTGTAATTGGCAGAATGAATTAACCTGATCTCTTAATTCCACTTATTTCTGTCCCCTGTAAGGTCACATTTCAAAATCATGGCACTGCTGCAAACTAAATATTTTTCTTTTTTTTTTTATCCCTTTGCTTCTCTTTTTTTCAGTGTTGCAAAGACAGTGAGATTGAGTTTCTTGCATTCAAACTGTGGCCGTTTTATAGACCTGATCAAACTGAAGGATATCAGCACCTCAAGGATGAGACACCATCATTGCTACATACTATTGCTCCTTTTCGACTTACTGACTAGGCAAATTGTGGGGCTCTGGGAAAGTTCCAGATGGAAGTAGTAATTGATGGATTTTGTTATTTTATTAGATGCAATCTTGTTTATTTGCAAAGAATGTACAAAGTCTACTCTTTGGGGAATTCTGTGCAACTGCATGTGTGCATAATTAAAAAGGCACGCATATTTTTAATTTTTTTACACATAAAAAAACTTCTGCTGAAATATTCTACCTTTTTTCCACCAGAGGGCACTGTGACGCAAGAACAGCAGCAGCTCCCAGCAGAAAATAACTTCTGCAGTTCCACCTTTTGCCCAGCAGAAGGCACTGTGGCAACAGAACACAGCAGCAGCTCCCAGCCAGCTAGGGAAGAGAAACAGCTGGTCTTTGCAGCACCCCTGAGGCCAGGGCAGGAGACAAGGGCTATGGGGAGACAGACAGCATGGAGTGGTGGGTGGGGTCAAACCGGAGTACATAAGGGCTAGTGGGGGAGAACAGACTATGGCAGGGGCTGAATGGAAGTGAAGGTGAAGGACCACAGCGGGGAGGAAGATGCAGGGCCAAATGGTAATGTGGAAGGAGGTGCAAAGCTATAGAGGGTGGCTGAGTGGGGGGCACAGAGATACTTGGGGATGTGGGAGGAGTGCAGAGCCACATAGGGATGGAGGATGGATGCAGGGCCACATTGGGATGGGGAAAGTGTGTGTTCGAGTGGGGGTGAACGGATACATGGACAGGGAGTGCAAGGACACATGGGGATGGAGAAACACATGGGGACAAAGGCAGATGTGCCTGACTGAATAGGAGAGGTTAGGAGTCAGCCAGCATCTGCATGGGGAAACTTCCCTAACAATCCCTCCCTGACCCTCAAAAAAACCTGTTCCATACTTTTCCCACCCATACCCAATCACCCTCCAAGTTCACACTCAGGCTCATTCCCAGCAATTTACTTCCCTCTCCATCAGCTCCTCCGTTACTCCTGACTGCCCTAAGCCTTTGCACTGCTTCTGAGGGGTGCGGGAAATATGGTTCGGTATTGTAGTATAAATGAATTATTACTCAGAGTTCTATATTAGTGTGCCTAATAAAGAATCTATTTGTCAAAAGACATTTCCCGATTTTTTTTATTGTGTGTATTATTACAGACATACTTTCTGACAGGTATTTTTAAAAAAATGACCAAAAAAATTGAAATAGATGTGATTATATTGTGTTATTTTGGTAAATAAAATATGCAGAATTTTAAAATACTGTGTGCAGAATTTTTAATTTTTTGGTGCAAAATTCCCCCAGAAATAAAAGTCCTACTTTTGTGAATATAGGAGAAACCAAGAACAAAAGGAAGAGTTTCTTAGCTTTACCCCCAAACCTTGTTAGCCAACACCTGACCCAAAATTTCTCTCACTAGCTCTTTTCAGGCTACTGCATGGCTTTCTTTCGTTGTGTATGCCTCTTTGTTTTTGTCTGTTCTCACTTGCTCTGTGTTCTCTCCTGTCCCCGGCCCCCATCCAAAATACCCAGTGGAATCCCCTTGCCCACATGTTGCTAGGTGCTTGGCAGATGCTAATAGGTCTTGTTTCTTTTAAGTGTAGCCCCTTATCTGTCTCCAACAACAATCTTAAATGAAGGATAAATTCACACATCAATTTGAAGGAGTTTAAACATAACCCATAACAAGGTTTCACCCAGCTAGTAACAATACCTCAACCTATGCAGGGAAACTCCAATTTAAAATTCACCCCACTCTGGGGAGTCCAATCTATTAAATGTGATAAAGAAGTAGAAGTTATTCCAATTCCTTAATAAGAGAAATAAATAAGTATAACATCTATATACATATGCAAATATTGTTACCATACTCCACAATCCATTAGAGACTTTGCTATTGATTTTACATGGAAGGCACTCAGATACTATAGTGACAGGCTGCAGTATAAAACCCTAACACGGATAACAAAATAAATCATATTTCCAAAAATAACATCACCATTAAATCTACTCAAGTCGAAAAGAAGCATGTTTATAATCTTTATGCGGACTATCTGAAAAGCCTGGCAGTGGCAAATATCTGCTATATTAGAGGAAGACTTAAAATTGCACAATGCTGTACGTGGAGGAGGAAAGGAAGATTCCAATCTGAGCTCTAAAAGTTGTGATCTTATTGCCTGAAGCATGAGATTTGATTAGCTGGATCCTACTATGCCTGATAATGATTGGGCCCAGTCCTCCAGCTCATAGTCAGGAAAAACCTGAAACTAAAGGGAGTTTTGTCTGAATATGGTCTTTAGGGTTCAGTGCACTATCTTGCTCTTTTGTAAATCAGGACACAATGTTTGACTGAACTACTGGTTATCACAATTTCCACAACATTCTAAATACACACAGAAACTAAGCCTGCAGCATTTTTTAGCCCTTCTTTACTATCCAAGGTTATACATTACACCAATAATGCCCAAAGGAAACAGGAAAACTCCCAATGTAAAACTCCACTTATTTATTTTTTTCAAAATCAGGCTGGGCCTGATTGGCCTGTCAAATGCACCAGACTAAATCAGGAGTACTTCTGCAGAAGTTAATACAATTACTCTGGGATAAGTGAGAAGAGAATCAGGCCTGCTGGATCTTGACTTGTCTAGATTAAGAGAATACACTCACAATCTGTCATTTTCTTTTGGACGTTCATCCTCTCCAAGCTAATCAGACCAAAAAAATAATATTTATTAGTCTAGGAGAGTGCCCTTCTTCCCTCCAGCTAGAACAGCGGTTCTCAAACTTGTTGACTCCGTGACCCTTTTTTGCTGTGCTGTGTCCTTTCACGCCCTGGGTATGTCCACCGAAATAAACTGTTCTGCTTTTGGCAGCATTTCGGCGGACACGCAGCGTCTGTCTCTGTGTCCGCCGAAAGGCCACAGAAGGCATCGGCTGCTCGCGACCCCCCTAGATTCGGCCCACGACCCCCCAGGCGTTTGCGACCCCTAGTTTGAGAACCGCTGAGCTAGAATATAAGGGACCTTCCACAGCAGTTTCACTCAAGACCACTTTTCATAAGTAGCCATTAGTGAAGAAATGCTCCTTCCCAGATATGTGCAGAGAAATCAAGTTCATAGAACAGAGGGAAGGAAGAAAGGGGAACATTTAACTGTTGATGAGCACATGAACAATAGCAGCAACACCAGATCCTCCTTTAGTCTGCACTGAGGATTGCCCCTCTCCCACCACATCAAAGGATCTGGAGACAAGAGATGTCAAGTTGGGAAAGCAGGCATGGCCCCTTTTGCTGTGGAAAGTATAGCAGCATCCTGCATCTCACCCTGGGATGACAACTACAGGTCAGGAGAGTCTACTGGAGGAGATGAGTTTGGTAAGCCTTCTGCGTGCATGTCCATTTGCATGCATGTGCATGGTTTGAGGGAGGGAAAGGCGCGCTTTTTCATAAGTTTGGGGAAAAAACAATTCAATGTTTACTCAAAGTCCAGACATTTTGAGGCCCTGGATTAAGGTATTCATGTTAAAAATAACCTAAAACTCACCAAGATTCACTGACGGAGAGACCCAGCAGACTCTAGACTACTAATTTATCTGGAGAAATTATCCCTGAATGGGGAATAAATATAATTGGCATCCGTTATGGGAAATGACTGTGCAGGGAATGCTCACTACAATGTGAGATAGTACTGAATTTACAACAATGGACAGAAAAATTAAAAGCCATTTGGTGCTAAATCATCCCTCAAGAAAAACCAACACATAATATTTCCATTGCATTTACTGAAGAGAACACACTCACAATGTTTCACTTCTGCTATAAGAACAGTCAAGAAAGCTCATCTCTAATAAAAGGTGTCATGACACTGTAGATGGCAGGCTTAATTTGCCCTTCAGGTTAATGCCTTTTCCACTTCCCAAGCAGCATTTTATAGTTAGCACTGAAAACCAGAAACTCAAGAGTAAAAGTTATTTTCATTAATTAAAAGCACATTATTTATATGATAGTATATTACTCTGGTGTATTCTCTAATGACAAGACACTTAATAAGTTAAAGATTATGTCTTCAATCTAGGAAGATCTTGAACGTAGATGCTCACTTAGCCAATCAAGTGGCAAAACGGGAAACAGACTCCAGATTTCTGAACTCCCAGATTTCAATGCTCCTGCACAGTGGTTCTCGAGATTTTTATATTTAGAGTCCTCTGTACCATTATTCCCTCTCACAAAACAACCTCACCCCCCATTTCTGCATCCCCTTCTCCCATAACATGGGCAGCGATGACCTCAGTACAGCCCTAGAATCCTATATAAATGGCCACTGCCATTTTTTGCACTGGAAGGATAACAGGAGGACTGAAACTGGAACAAGGAGTGCCTTTTGCTCATTCCAGAGTAGTGGAAGGGACAGAGTTGCAGCTAATCCCCCTCAGCAAAGCCCATAGCCAAGTTTACAGGCTCTCTGGGCTATCCAGAGCTCAGGCTTAGAAGGATCCTTACAAGTGTGGTGTGATGTAGGAGTCCTCAGTATAGTTCAACAGCAATCCTTCTTCTCCAAGAGATTAAAGAATGGCACTTTTGAACTCTGAATGGGATCTTATCCATTTCTCCTTAGCCAGAAGGATGGTTGCAGTAATACAGGACCTTGAAGCCAGTGGCATAATGGGAAAAATCTTCAAGGATCCATAGAGAGGTGACAGGATTTCCACCCTCCCCACAGTCCTAGTAGAACATTTATCTTCTGTTAAATAGTCAGTCTCACAAAATAATTATAGTGATTTTTCTAGCTTCAGATGCATGAGGGCTATGACACTGCACCCCATATTCTTCATCGTTGTATGATTGTGATATAATTTTGATGTAATTATGATGCACTTTGTACAAGATGGGTCATGGGAGCTGTTATTGGAAAAGTTATGGTTTGCTGAATATGATTATTTTATATGTGTGCATTTATCATTGCTGTTTCTGAAGTCATGAATATTGACTGTCTATCTGTATTTCACATGTACTCACACCTGGGTAACACCCACTAGGCAAAATGGTTCTACTCTAGATATCCAGCTTTGAAGGGCCAATTCCAGGTAATGGGCCATTAGGAAAAACAATAGGCCTTAGGAGAAGCTTATCCCCAAGCTGGGTAAGCCTTCCTGAGAACACCCCATACTTTTTCTAAGTAATGGCTACAATAACTCAGCAAGGTATGCAAGGGCATGTGACCAGGCCACATGACTCTGGACTCCATTTTGGGATGTCCTGTATTTTTCCATAGATTGGTCTAGGAATCAAGTTTGAAACAAAGGGTTCCTGCCATAGTTAAAGCTATACAAGGCAGGGAGTGACATCATCTGTTGTTCTTCATTCCCCACACAAGAGTACTCCTGAAAACACTCAAGGAACAAAGACTGAAGCGGGGAGAAGTGCTGAACACAGGCTAAAGAAATTTCTAGCCTGTGTATGGAAACTGGGGAAAACCAAGCTGCAAAGCAAAGGCAGCTTCTGCCTTAAGATTCTGCAAGCCTGCTTGTATCAGGGACTAATGTATTTCCTAGCACTTCCCCTGCAGGTTATGATAGTGGTAGGCTTTCAATCTGGGTGTTTGCCTATGGATAGTTTCCCTCTCTCATCTTTTGTGTTGGTATTTGGCAAGTAGGCATAGTCCTCTGGCCACTAGTTGTCAGGTAAAACTTCCAAACCCTATGTGGAGGAGTAGGATAGGTTAGAAACTAGAAGCACAGTATTGAGAGAGATGTTTCAGAGACAAGAAGAAGAAAGGAGAGACAGAAAATGCAGGGGAGGAGCTAAGAACCCAGTGTCAGGACAAGCATTCAAGGAGATTGAGGGTGTGAGAAGAAAAAGGAAACCAACCCTGACAATGCCACCATAAAAGATTTATAGGAAAGAAAAAGTGGAGTAAAGCCTGGAAGTCCGAGCAAGTACGTTTAAAATAAGGGAGTCAATACATTATACAAAAGTGCAGGGAACAGAATGCTGATTGACATTATGTCACAGATGGAGTAGAGAGCATGCCATGTTTTATTCTTTACATTTCAAAGGGAGTGGTTCTGGGCAGATGGCAGTGCATGTATTTTTTCAACCTGGCTATTTGGCATCGGGTAAATTTTTCAAGCCATGGCTTGAACTTCACAGAGTTTCCCAGCTCCAGTGCCTCAGAAAGACATGAGAGCTCAATCTCACCTCATTCTGCAGTATGCTGAGGGAACTGTTTGTTCTCTTGCTCCAACAGCATAAAAGGCTGAACTATTCAAGCCCCTACTGTAGCCCTAACTTCACTCTACAGCTATAATGCAACAGCCTGGCACTAACATACAGAAAGAACTAAAAACAGAGAGGAAACCAAAAGGAAAAGAATGAGACACAGCAGCTGGCTGGTGATTGGATTTCATTGCTTTAAAACTACTTGTTTCCCCACAAGGCCTAATGGATCCAAGTTTCAGCATACACCGACAGTTATCACACCTGGTTTCGGCAGCAGCAGAAGGAAATAATCCTATTGCACACGGTAATTCACTATCACATTAAACAAACAAGGGGCAAATGTAGTTAAAGAATTTCAGATGATTTGGTGGTGCTGCCATCTTCTCCCTGCAAAAAGCCGAATAGGTTTTGCACTGCATTCTATGAAGGGTTTGGGGGAGACAGGAAGGAAGCCACTGTTCCACTGCTACTGCTATAGATGCATAAGTGGCCATCTGCAAATGCATTAGGCCTATGGAGTGACAGTTCATTCCCCATATCTTCGCAAAAGTCCCTCACACATACTGCTTGCATGAAGTACATCCAAGATGTCCCTTTTGTGGCCTCTACACAACTTGTCTGCAACTGCAACAGAACCACAGCCATTTCACTGCATTTAGGACCTTCAGGACTCACAGTGAGAACTGGGAACAAGATCTGGCTCTTAACAGGCAGTAAATGAAAGCTGTGTATTCCCTACATAAGTCCTTTGCCTCCCCGTGGCAGAGGGACTTTTGTTTTGCCCATTGCTTGATAACCAATCTACACCAAAAAAACTCTTATTTCCTAAAAGTCATTCAATAAACAGTTTTCCTTCAGTCTGTTGTAATAAAACTATACAACACTATAAACATTTTCCACATTTGACTCCAAGATATTTGGCTCTCTGGCAAGAAACATTACTTCTTTTGTTTTTAAGTTACAGCAGACCCCTTCAGACCTAATTTACCTCAGGATGCCAAATATTTTTGTCTTCTGTTTTTCACTATTATAAATGTTTCTAAAAACTACATAAGAGCTGAACGAACACTGGAACAGGACCATCCTTTTGAATTAGGCACATCACATATCAGATACATCAGAAAAATAAAAAGATGCCCAGAGAACATTTTTCCTTGATGTGTGCCTCTCAATACACAAAATTTAGATTAGCATTAAGAGGAGATATGCTCCTAATTCTCTCAAGCAGTGAGAGGAGAACAGATCCTATGGAGAACAAAACTTACCTTCCATGCAAAGATCAATTTAGAGCTTATTAAGGGGTTGAGAGAACTGTCAAAGACAGCATTTTAGGTAAGCTATACTGAAGGAGCTACTTTTGAGACTGTAGATGTGTGTTCTCTGTGCTACCCACCCAGTCATCCTGGCCTTGGAAGGAGCCCACCTTCACAGGACAAAGAAGCCAATTCAACTCTCTGCCTTCCTGCTAAGAATGCCAACCAGATGCTATGATGGTGATTTGCCCTATAGACTTCTCTTAACTAGCAATTGGACTAAAAGCCATCCATTTGTTTCACATAGTGGAGGCTACTGGTATTAACGTCAGCAGCTCATAATAAACTGTGTTCACTACCGATCAGTAGTCAGGTCAGTAGAGGTGAATAGCTTCCATTATCATTTATCTGAGCTATGAGTATCCCTTCCAAGCAACACACCATTAGAAAACATGACACAAATTCTCAAAAGGTTAAACAAAAAAAAATGCAAAATAGCCAAAGTTGACTAGGACTAATAAAGAAAATGATGATGTTTTATCACATAAATGCTATGATGATATGCTACGGCAATACTTCAAATCTGATATATAATGATGTTAGTAGGTGCTGTTCCATTATAGATGCAAGTAAAAAGTCTGATTTTGTCAATCTTCAGCTGACTGTATTGTAAGTGGTTTATCAAAGGGGAATGTGGATTTATAGTTTAGGGTAGAACACATTCTCGAGTAAACACAGCTTCCTGGAAAGTTTGGTCTCAGGCATATCTACACATCACTGTTATAAATTAGATGTTCAGATTAATTAGTTTTTGAGGTACAAAATTTGGATGTTCAGATTAATTAGTTTTGAGGTACAGTTTAAATATAGTTGACTGAACTGTTTGCAGCCTGCATCTGTTCTAGCACTGGAGCTTAAAGGAAATGTGATAAGGAATTAAAAGCACACTTCCTATTAAAATATGGGGACTTCCCATTGTACTCTATTAACAACATTTCATAATCAGCACATACAATGAAAACATGCAAAGTGTACCTTTGCTATACAAAGTACTGGTATTTATAAAACATGCTGATTTTCAAAATTTTCCATTGTGTGTCTTCTCAAGCAGAAATCAATAGTCTCACTAGCATAAACATTTCATTTTCACCGTAACTGGGGCATTTACTAATGGCCCACAAGCTAGATCAGTTTTAGAGCACTACCTTATTTGCATTTATCCTGTTACAAAGTTCAGATTATTACATGAAGGAATGCACTTAACAAAGGATTAATGTAAAGATGACACTCAGGATGAGGTTTGGAAGTCTGATGTTCCTTTTCTCTCGGTGTTCAAATTGCAACTATATGGTCTTATTTTTATCTACTATAAATATGAATTAACTATACTGATTTTAGTCAAGTTACTGAAGATTTGAACTGGTGTAACCCAGATCAAAATCTGTTCTATCATCATTAAATTACTTGGTTCTGTGCATATAATATAAACTGTAATTATAAATAACTGTAGACTCATATTGCTTACTCCAGTGTTCATCATTGACAAATAGCTTTAGATTTGCCATGTCTCTTTTATGGAATCAAATTTACTTTAGTGAAATATTTCTATAGGTTTCTTAATGACTTTTCTATTTCTCAGTGGATACTTTATTCTAAACCTATTATATGAATTTATGCAAAATAAATTTCTCTCCAACTAGAAAAAGAAAATCAGGCATGATTTTTTGGAAAGATAATTTAAAAACTGGTTATTTAGAATTATTTATTTAAATAGGGTAAAAAAATATCCACAACCAATTTCCATACTACAAAGCTGCCAAAACTAGTATATAATACAGGTTACCAATGAACCACAATTTCTATAATAAGGCACGACAAAAAATGCCAACCCCTTAACTGTAAAGACAAATGATCTACAGTTGGTAGAAAAATCAGTCCTGATCCTGCAGCTTGCTCCAGAAGCTAAACTTCAGAGTAAACACATGCAGGCACAAATGACCACTCACAGTGAGTAAATTGCAGGGGCACAGTCTGAAAATAAATCCCAACTATTCAAAATTTAAAAAAACTGTAAAAATAAACCGATACTTATACAGAGGGCTCAGTCCTGCTTCCAATGAAATGAATGGGAGTTTTGACGGACTTCCATGGAAGCAGGACCAGGCCCACGAAGAAACTAATTACATAAAATATTGAAAGGAATCATGAGACTGAATTTGTGTTCAACGTATAATTCAGATGAGAATTGATTTAGGAGGCAGTGCATATGGTCAGAGTGTTTGTTACTATACCATGTACTAGGTCAATATATGTCAAAAGCTACCTACCCTTTTATATTATACTGGTCCCTGTGGTACCTGGTGTGACAGAGTCAGACCAGAAGGATATAGGAGAGTGCTGGAAAGCAGGTATATTAGTCTCAGGATGTGCAGGTCCCTGTTCCCTGGATAGCCAAACAAAGGCTACTCCAGGCCAATCAAGACACCTGGGGCCAATTAAGAACCTTCGAGAAAGGAGTAGAAACAGCTAGCCTGATTGGGACACATGAAGCCAATCAGGGACTGGCTGAAACCAGACAAAAACCTCCCAGTTAGTCAGGTGGGCTGTGGGTGTCAGGAGCTCTGGAAGGATGTTATGCTGTTGGTGAGACTGAGTGGTGGACAACAGAAAGAAGAAGGCCCTGAGGTAAGGGTGAAGTGGAGTTTGAAGAAGAGGGGACTGCTGTGGGGAAGTAGCCCAGGGAATTGTATTGTGTTTTGTGGAGAAAAGGTCAGCCATCTTAGCTGATACTATTAGGATCCCTGGGCTGGAGTCCGGAGTAGAAGGAGGGCCTGGGCTCCCCCCTTTTCTGCCTCCCTTAATTAGTTATTGAGAAAGGGAGGTCACTCTGGGCCTAGATGAGTTTGTGCAG
Organism: Dermatemys mawii; assembly: GCA_007922305.1. Taxonomy (NCBI): domain Eukaryota; kingdom Metazoa; phylum Chordata; order Testudines; family Dermatemydidae; genus Dermatemys; species Dermatemys mawii. The sequence continues at coordinate 6,267,266 of ML677328.1, forward strand.
AACCTGCAAAATCTGCCAGGAAGCGCAGGACTCACCAATACAGTCTCGGAACTTTGTCACACTGGGTACTTCACCAATCCTAGAGCATAGCGTTAGCTTCTGATATGTACTGGCTCATATTCTGCACCCACTCTCTCCCTGTCCCCAATGACATAAGGTTCCTCAGGTGTAAATCAGCGAAGAATTCTGGCTTACTGTGTTTAATCAGGTGTTACAATTCCATGCAGCGGATGGAGATGTGCCCTTTCAAGTTTGCCGATGGATCTGAAGTGTAACATTGAGGAAATCAGTCACTCATTCTTTTCTAATAGTGATTCCTTGTTAGTTGAAGGCAAAGGACTATTACTCGATATGTCATAAAAGATATCAGTTATTTCTTTCAGGAAGGATCGCATGTACATCAGCACATCCATAAAGCATGCATACGTATGGGAACATTTATATGGATGTGGTACTTCACCAAGTTTGTCTTTGCAACACCAGCACCATTCACTAGTAAATGAAGCAGTCATGGGAACAGCCAGGGTGGTATGGCACACACGTGAATCATTCACCCCTACTACCAGAAGAGCCTGAGACACAATACTTTTTTCCTACAAAAGAGGCAGAATTTTCTATGAGCACTTGTTTGGGCACTCAGCTATCAGCACTTTCTCATCACTCCAATCTGAGCTCCAGCGACAGCGCTGAGCAGAGTGTTACCTCTCCACTTGCTGGATGCCAAGTAGGACTTCTCCATGTTCTGATATAGGCTATTATAGGAACAAATTCTGTGTGTTTATAGTATGGCACATAAAAACTATAACTCTTTACCAAGAGCTATGTGAAATTACATATATTATTTGAAATATTTAAAAATGTGCATATTTCTTATGCCAGCATTAGAAGAGGTGAAACTCCTATGAAGCTAAACCACAACAAAAATGGTGCAACAGAGTGGTCAAGCAGTCAGCGTTCTCCTGTTACATGATTCCCTCAATACATGTAGAAAGAGGAATGAAGATTATTCTTTCCAGCTGGGTTGCTGAATCTGCAATTCTATTTTACAATAATGAGAGCTCCATCTCACACTTTTCTTGTGTGAACTCAAAAAGTCATACAGAAACAAAGAAAGTACGTTTCTGTGGATTGGGCTAGAGAGCTTTAAGGGACTGGCGATCTATGGAAGATCTGAGCAACAACAATATTGCAGAACCACAGTAAAATACTTAAAGCGAATTGCCATCTGTGCCAAAAGTCTGACAACAATATTGTCTTCATCCTCTTAAATCATGCAATTTAGTTTAGGCAGGGAGATGAGGGAACAGGACCAGCCTTTAGCCAAAATGAGACAACTGACTCTACAGTTCTGTAAGTTATCCCCTACTGCATTATGAAATGCTTCATACATGGGGACCTGTTCTATTACTAGTCTGTTAACAACTTCACAGCTCTGAGTTTGGCTGCATTCAATTTGTTTTGCATCAAACTGGCCTATTGCCGTCATTTGTGAAGAACTGAAATGCTGTTTGTAACCTAAAACACAGAAAAAAAAAAAGTATACAGCAGCTGTTCATATTTTCAAGGAAGTCTGTTTTAATGATGTCATGGAAAAAGGCTGGAATCTAGTAAAATGTGTCAGACAGGCAGGCCATTCAAGACCCTTAAACAATATGCATTCACATGTTGCGCCATATACATTACATTATGGTATAAAAAGGCAAAGACTGGAGCACATTAAAATATTATTGAGGACAGGCAATTAGGGTCTTTTCATAAATTTACTTTAATAAACTCAGTTTACTACTGGAACTACCCAATAAAGCAACATACAAAAGCTACAGTACTAGCTCCATATCAAACAAGCCCATTTTGACCCATCAAACAGTTTAAAACTACTTTTAAGCCATTGGCTAGCAGGGACTATAAGGGAATTCAGAACATCTCCCAGAAAGATTCTGTACTTAGAAGCAAGAGTAAGAAATTAAACACAAAGCATCAACTTATACATCCCTTAAGAAGTAAGAAGGGTTGTGGCTCAAATTCTGCCTTTACAGGTATCAGTGCAATTCTCACTGCAGTCAATGGGATCCCCACAAGTGCATCCAATTTGTCCCATTGTTGGCAATCAGACTTCCTGCAACCACACGTGCTCGACTATTCCGTTTCTTGCAGCAGCCTATCTGCACACTACTTTCTGAGATCAAGCAAATGTACCTGGGATAACACAGGGCCTGCTCCCTCCCTACTCATCTTCTAATAGAGGAGCATTAAAGAGGGGAGGGGATTTGCAGTGGGATGTGGAGTTGTCAGAGGCAAACGGAGGCACATGTTCTACAGTCATTTGGGAGCCTAGAGTAGTATTTATTTTGCCCCTGTAATGGTCCTTAAGATTTTCTTCTGCTGGGGATCTGAAGATGTTTACATGACAGTAATGTGGTGCTAGGCAGGATAACTGAGCATTTCTGATAAGATGAGATCTTCTGTTTCTAAATTTACTGAGAGAATTTAAACATTCAAGCTGACTCTCTTGCATATTTAGCAGCTGGATAAGTAAAACAAGACTGGCCCTGTTTCATGCTTGTAGCCACAACACAGACCTAAAGGAACCACATCCCACATGTATGGGCTCAAGATACACAGGATACATATCTTGGGCTACTCTCGGTAGCTGGAATATAAAATGAATTAAAATGGTGATATAAATTAGGGATGAGGTCAAACATAAATCCTGTACTCGACGTCCTTAAATTTTTGTTGTTGTTGTTTAGGAAGGAAGGTGAAGAAACCAAACCTGGAACCAGATCACAATTCCTGACTGGCCCAAATTTCTATAACAGGCCGAGCCAAAATCTCAAATCCAAACTCCCTTCCAACTTTGGGGGATTCAAAACAGAAATACAAATTCTGGAACACAGACCCCTCTCTTGTGTGTGTGTGGGGGGGAAAAACCCTCACACGAACAAAGATACACAAAAATCAGGCAAATGTTCTAAATGGCTTATGGGATTCTTCCAACCCCAATTATGATACTCGGAAAATAAGTTTGAGCTAGAGTTCTCTTCACAGTGCTATGTTGTCTGCAACTGCAGCCAGGAGCCACAGTTTACACAGACACCTACAGCACTGGTGAGGGGTTACTCATATGTCTAAGTGTTTGCAAATCTGAACCCCAAACAAGGAAAGTCTTCACAGAATGCAAACATGTTGATACTACTGGTTATGATTTATGCTTTTGTAATACAGACAAGCTTAGAAATGGCCAGATACAATAGTGTAAATCTGAAATAATTCCTTTGAAGTCAATGAAGTTAACTAAATTTACATCAGTATATGTAAAATTGAAATTGGCCCTATGATTTATAGCAAAGCACATTCATACCTTACGTAATTTGTACAATACAATGGAAAATATGTTCAAGAACAGTAACTCAACAAAAATGTCTCAGTACTGCTCTCAACCTGTGTAACAAAAGCTGATGAGTGACACTTTGCATTTATTTGGGTGGCAGATTTTCTAATCTGTCTGTTAATGAATTGGCTTGTTACTACTATACAACTTTTACGATTCTTGCTGGGGTCTTCCCTGTTCTCTTGTAGGACTTCATGTAGCTCATGCTATGTGCACTAAAATATTGCATAATCAAATACTCGATGAACCCATGTTCAAAGGAATTGTTTTACATCATGGCTCCTCCAAACATCTGATATACAATCTGTGTGTTGCAAATGTTGCATAACACAGTTCAAGTTGTAGGTGGAGAGGATGAATGAGTAAATGTGGTGGAGGAATGAGTGGGCAAGACCAAACAGCTATAGCCCCCGTCAGAGCTTCCTACTTCTCCTTTAATGAAATCTTACATCTAGTTTGCCATCACAGAGACTATAAGTCTAATAAATATTAAGGGCCCAATTTTTCTAATCAAAGTGAACATAAACCCAGCAGAAACAGCCCTTGTAGAATGTCACTTGCATGGGGGGGGGGCCCAGGTTTGCTGAGCCAATATAACAGCACCTATACTGAAACCAGATTTGCTACCAGCATAATGAGTACGGCCGTTACATTCCAATACTCCAGCAGGCCATGAGTAGTCAGCACAACACAGAGGTACCAGAGGACTGGACCAGCGGCTATCAACTCTGAGATAATATAGGAATTAAAGGCTGCTTAAAGACAACTTTGCACCCTCTGAGCTGCACCAGTTGCACACAAACTGGGTACCAGGGTCTGGCCTCATGTATCTATACCAGGCAATCTGCAAGGGAAATATAAAACTCTTCCCTAATTAGTAATATATGTATTTGAGTCTCAGAGTTTCCCAGTCACAGTGCCACTGATCTACTGCTTATAATGACTTAGACCCCGATCATAAAAATACTACTGATAGCTAAAAGTGGGCATTGGAGCTACTATCACTTTGTTTGAGAAAATGTAACCCTTTACTGGATCCCACTTTTACTTGACAGCCAGCTTCCTCTTTATGGTCCCAATCCTGTTCTTGTGCTGATGTGGATGGCAAAGCTCCCACTGACCTAAACGATGCAGGATGAGATCCCATTCCCCTTAATTTCACACACCTAATACGCTAGACTACATTGGTATGGGTGTATCCAGCAGAGGTTGGAGACTTATGCTGGTAGGGTGGATCTTGCAATGCTTGTGCATGGAAGATGTCCAAGGGAGAGGCCAAAGACTTGGTACATAGATGAGAAATCAGTAGATCTCAGAGAGATCAAGCTACATAACAGCCTGGCATATAATCATGAGTTTTGGAAGAAGGCTATAAAACTTGCGAACCTCTAATAGGGAAGTAGCAAGAAAGATGACAATACTTAGTAGCCCTGATCCTGCAATCAGCACCCATGGAAAGAAACCCATGTAGCATTTACTGTAGGACTGGGATCAGAAATACCACTTTGTACTATATCCTAAGCAGTTGCTTTCCTTCGTTAATATTTATATACTTCAAATACTTGTAGACTGTTAACATGGTTACTCCTTGAGTAAACAAACTGTGAAAAAATTAACTAATACAAAAACTACATAAAAAATAAATGCTTCTTTAGATTAAAAACAGAGCTGTATATTTGAGGAAGTTTCCTCCTAAGTATTTCACGGTAAGTCAAATTTTGAAAAAGTCTACTATTTGTGCTGTGTGAATTTCAGAGACAACACTGTGTTGCTTATTGTTGACCACTCCCCTTCTCCACCTCATTTTTTCACTCATTCGGTGCACACAGGTGTCAGAGTGGTCCCTTCATACATGACGTTTGGCAACAACAGTGATGCTAGTACACCGGCAGAGAGAAAGACGGGAATAAGTCATATAGCCATGCTGCTTGTCACGTTACCAGAAACCCAGCAAAACACAGCAGGACTGATTCACTAGTGTCTGCATCTTGTGTAGTCATTTACACCTGTGCAAAGTGTAAAATGCTACCAAATCAGAACCCTCCACCCAAATTGGTAATAACATTTCAGATCCACCTGCTGCAGATAGCAAATTAATATATGAAGAGGAAAGTGGTAGAGAATCAGGCCCTGCATTTTCTTTCACTTTTGTGGTATCCAGGTCTGTCTATCTGTAGAAAACTTTTCAAACGAGTTTGGGTTCTTAAGCTGTCGATTCAAAATCAACAGCATTTTAATTTGTTTTATAGTTTATGTCAAAAGGAAATATTTCAAAACTTTGCTTTTAGGAAGTGCAAAACTTTTTTTGGGGTGGGAGTGGGAGGGAGTTTTCCTAGCAGGGCTGTGAAGATAATGGAGTTTGGAAAATAGAAGAGAAAATAAATTACGATTTTAACGATCTCAAAAATGTCTTTTACACTAGCTTTCTATACAAACAGCGTGTAAAGCTGAAAAGCACCCTCTTAAAAACAACACTGTCTGTACACATTCTATTTAGAATCAGAGGGGTAGCCGTGTTAGTCTGGAATTGCAGAAGTGACAAAGAGTCCTGTGGCACCTTAAAGACTAACTAAAGTTATAGAGCATAAGCCTTCGTGGGCTAGTACCCACTTCGTCGGATGCATGACTTTAGTTAGTCTTTAAGGTGCCACAGGACTCTTTGTCACATTCTATTTACTTACAATCTAAGATTCTCAAGGCAGGAACTGTCCTACATCTTTGACCAGTTTCAAGCACTGCATCAATATTTAAATAATAACATGCCTAGTTTTATAAGAGATGTTACAGTTTTATTTTAAACTTAATAGACATTCAATTTTTCCTTTTCAAAACCTGGGCCTAGGTAACAAAGCACCAGAGTCCTATAAACTTTCTAACACCAAATGCAAATTAAGCAATGAAATTGCTCTAGGAAAGGTTCCAAGAATGTAAGAGTCTCAACATAATTTCTATATCTTAGGCTTTGACTTCTCATCACACTCAAACAACATAAAATATCATACTAGTCAAGAATTATTACTCCACTATGGAAGATTTTCAGTTATTTCCCTTGTTGCAACAAACTCATGGCCTTTTGCATGTAGCTCTCGTATCAGATGATAGAGGTTCCATTGATAGAGTAGTTCAGAAACTGCTGATTTGCCTAAGATGCTAGACCCTAGGGTTCATATCTCAGAAACCATCACAGCATATATTGTAAACTATTGGGAAATTTGTCACTGCACATGCTGTTTGCTATGGAAGAGTATATGCGAGTAATCGGTATTGTGCTTGTCTGCATAGAAAAATGACAGTATTCCTGGTGTAAAACTATGAGACTCAGTTTTACTTTCTGTGACAGCTGTCATCACAGGAGTTTATAACAGTACATCCAGTGAGTACAGGACCTACACAACGAAAAGCTCAAAATCCTTCCTCCTTTGCACAACTCAAGGTTTTAACTATTTAATCAAAGAACTGCTGGTTTTTCCAGTACAGAGCTACTGTTTGTTCATCTCATGAGAAAAATCAAAGAATGACAACCTAGTTCTGTACAAATACTATTATTGACCAATACCCCCAAAGGGAAGGGAAAATGTTTCCTGAATGCAAATTGTAGATCCACAAATTCTTGTCTGAAAATCTAAAATGGGCAATGATAGCTAGATTAAGTCAAGCCTGGTGCTACTCTACTCTCTGTGCTAACTACAGAGCCACAGTACTGACATTTATACTGAGGATTTAAAAGTGTAACTTTTCAGTCGGTTCCTCTTGTTATATCTGAACGCAACATCCTATCCTTCATGTTTTGGGTGGCAGTTCACATATACAAACAGAAACCACTTTTTCCCATGGTAGATCACTCAAAATACATTTTCATTCCATTACAAAGCAGCATATTTTCAATTATTCTTATTTAGTTTTTCTTACTAAAGCTCATGAACTGCCATTCTTCTTCTGTGTCTGCTCCATGTTGGTACTTAATAATAATAATGTCCCTAATAGAAACAAAATGACTGATTCAATTAAATGGATATAGTCCTTACCTGCAGAATGCCCAATGTTCAAGAAATCTCCTTGTCACTTCTGTGCTTTAATCAAAACAAGAGCATTCCCCACTGGGTGACCTACAATAGAGCAGAAAGACATATCAAGACAACATAATACGGTACATTTAACATGAGCATCAAATTACACTTTAATGAGAAAATTAACGGTTAAACATTTAGCTGTTATCTTGCCATAGCATGCCTTTTATGGATACTTGTGCCAAACAGCATTTCACACTATGAAATGCACATATTAATAAGAGGTGCCTTTCCCCTCTTTCAACATATACGCTGAGACATGGAGATGTCTTGATTGCCCTTCATCCTCTACTTGTATGGTTCATGCTGCAGTTATATAAATTAAATAATTAATGTGCTGACACTATAGTATTTTTACAACTAAACAACACAATCAATAAAACTAGTCACTTGAGTAAGATCTGTAGAATTGAGACCAAAAGCATTCTAAGTTGCTGTCAACTTCCGAGTCTTGCAGGAAAAATAAAAAATCCTTTTTGCTTTTAACTTTTACCTGATTACATTTTACTGAACACTAAAACCTACATATTAGGGTGATTGAAGCCTAAATATTATTTCACAATCTGAAACATAGCAAAACAAAATAATATTAGTGTCAAATTTGTTAATGCACAAAAACCAGTAATCACACTGCAAACAACAGACTTCCAAATTCAAGTACCAGGTAAAGATTTAACTATGCAATCCCCTATTAAGAATGGACGCTGTGAGTTTAATCCTTCACTTGTCATTCTGGACATGTTCCTAGGTATTTCAGCCAGTTTCCTTGACTGCTATTTAAAATATATATTTAGTGCTGCTCTTGTATATAATACATTTCCATAGATTTTCAATGATAATGTACCATTACTTAATGAACATTTTAGCTGACTTCATTGCTATGGAATCATAGGGGAATTGATTGAAACTCTTACATTGTGATGATGGTTTTGTTTTATTGCTCCTCTTACCAGACAAGTGGATCACCCATCTTACTCCATTTTTTTAAAAAGTATGTGTTTGAAACACTAGAAAGTAACACACACAATACTGAGTACCAAATGACACCTGCTTTGGAGTGGTGGGAGAGAAACCTGAGAGCCCAGTTCCACCCCTAATAAACTCACACTAGATGCATCCATAATGAGGCCTCTTACACCATCTGAGAGCTTAGTTCTTCCACCTGTTAGTGTTGAGTAGAAGCTTAGAGCTTGAGCCTGTAAACACTTCTTCCTGTGCCCAACTTTAGCCATGTAAGTAGTCCCATTGAAGAAATCATGTGAGAGTGTTTGCAGAATAAAGACCTTAGTTTGCAAGTAGTCCCCTGAAGATTTATTAGTTAAACAGTAAGCTAGTAACAATTTTAATGATAGTGGGGCTACTGGCCCACTGTGATACAGTTGAAATCAATTAGATGCTTATGGGAATAAGCATCTACTCAAGGGAGAGAGTGGAACAACTGGGCCCAGAGTATGGGGGCTCAAAGAGGTGCTCGAAACACAACATATTTCCTTTCTACTTGGGAAGAGGGGTTGGAGGAGGGATGGGGTAATCAAAGTGGCTCTGAACAATAAGATCCCAAACCAAATGAATTAAAAAGTGTAAGATGCAAAATTAAACGTTTCAGTTCTAACAAAATAGAACAGCACACAATCTGTCGGGGGTTCAAAGTGAGTGATGACCTAATTTTGTCCCATGAATCAGGAAGTATAGATGTAACTGCAATACAAATGCCAAAGAAAAAAGAGTCATCAACCTAAGATGACACTTCTTTCCTGTACTATGGTTGTATGTTAGTGAAGCCCAATTTTAATGGCTGATCTCAGTGCAGAGCAGCAATCACAATGGAAGGCCAAAATTAATAGGGCACCATTTCTTTTCTCCAAGACCCACAACTTTTGTTGGCCTGTTGAGTGTTTAGTAGTAGCATGATTAAAAACTCCGATGAAAGTGTTCATCTTTGCAGATAGAGGGTTGCTAAATGTCTAAAACAAATTCAAATCTTATTCAAGAAAGTAACATGTACAATACAGTTACATAAGAACAAAACAGTCAATGCTGATTTCTGAAGATAAATCTTTACAAAATAGTTGTCTAGTACATTAAGGCCAGGTCTACCCTAGACTTTGTCAGTATAGTATTGTCAGATAGCAGTGTGATATTTTTACATTTCTGTACCGACACGTTTGTATCGTAGACACATTTATATGGACCTAAAAAGTACTTTTGGAAGTATAGCTTATTTTGCTCAGGGAATGATATAAACTACACTGGCAATAGCACTTTTTGTCAAGATGAATCTAGACTAGGAGGGTTAGCTAGGTTAGCTCTACCAACAAATCTTTTCTAAGCTCTGACTTACGTCCACTAAACAATCAACGTATTTTCTCTTTTCCTTCCCACTTCCTTTATCTTCATAAGTCAATAGTGCTGTACACCTTATGTAATTCCCAGCCCCGCCTTTCATGAGACAAATGAATTAGGCTGTTAAAACACCAGTTATATCCTGGCATTACAATTCAGGTTAGCACCTTCAGCAACCAAGTTCTGACTATAATTATGCTGGTATTTGCTCCTGGAAAGTATGGAAAATAATTACTACAAAACTCCAGTGGAGCTGACAGCAGAAATAACTACTCAAATCAAGATCAATTTGATGGAATTAAGCAGGATCCCACCTCCAGTCAAGTTATCTTTACCCTCATCACTAGATGACCTCAGAAGAAATAGGAATAAAAAAGATAAAAAGATATAAACAAGGCAACCAAAGGTAATTATTCCACGTAACATGCTTTAGGGAGAAATACGCACTCCTATAAATCTGAATTTATAATTATTTGCTGGGTAAGACGTAGTAGATTAATACAAATATTTATAGGTGTCCACTAGAAAAAGTATACAACTATGAGAAATCACATTATTATGCCCACATCAATTAGCTACCCTAGGGTGGACTGAAAGCACCTTTTAAGGGGAAAAAACATTGATATCTATATTTAATAAAACCCAATCTTAGAATGTTGGTATATAACAAAACAAATATCTATCTTTCCTTCAGGAAGATATTTGGCTTCATTTTCAGGTGAGATAATTTCATGGTTGATTGTTATAGTGTAATATTTAAAAAGTGAAAGGAGACCTCTCGAGACCATGAATGAGGCTGTTTTCCATCTAGCTTTTTGCTTTTGACTTAAAATATTGGGCTAAATATTGGAAGGAGCCTTAAACCTCCATGTACATTTGCACCAGCTATTTTGCATACACAATCATCCATACCCACAAGAGACATGATTTTGACACACAAATGCTAAACTGAGAAGTCCTGAATGACTGTGCATACAAAATTGTGAGAAGAAATATTTGGGTGAAGAGCACTGATGCCGAAGATGTTATTTTTTAACATCTAAATTTAAACAGAGTAGAGGTCAATTTTTGTATTTGTGGCTTTTTTAATGTTTAGAACAAAAGAAAAATTAAAATGGTGTAAACAATGTAATTTCTTTAAAAAAGGAGGCTCCATCACAGGGCATACAGTAGTGAAGATAAGTTTATTCTATTTCATTTAGCATTGGGGAAAGATGTAGGATTGGCAATCCCGCAGACTATAGTCCTATATTTTTTCCAAGGCAAGTATAATAGAGGCAGTGGCAGAGACACTGTCTCACATGTGTACCTCAACACTGCTCACCGTTCTTTCACCATGTCTTTTTAACTCTTAGCATCACCGCAGAGCCTGCTAATAATGGTGAAAATCATGATACGATGTATGTGCTTCTTGAAATGCGGATCTTATCTAAAATGAACCAAAACAAGGTCATCAAATTATATAACGATGTTACATTTTTCAAGCTTACATCCAAGCATTCGAAATGACAGCTAGAAGTACACCCACTACCATTTTTAAATGACATTCCTAAAACTCTGAGGTGAAAAACCCTGAACTGAACAGAATAGAAGAGAATCTTTTGCCAACTCAGTGATGGAAGAGATTAGTAATGGGATTCAGACCCTTTCTACTCTATGTCAGCACCTGATATCCAAGCCAGGTTCATAGTGACTTACAGGCATAATCATCTAATGGCTATTTGTTGACATGTGTGAAATGAGTTGGTGGTTTCAGTTCAATTCTTAGTGGAGAATATCCACATTACAAAACCCACTATCCCAAATGGCATTACCTTGTTGGCAGGGCGGGCAAAGATTACATGGGAATTTAGAATTAAACTACTCTCCGAGACTCATTTCCAGAGATGGTACTCCCTGGTCAGCCTTCAGGTGCATTGACAGCTCATTATGGGGAAGTTGGGAGAAATGAGTTAAAATTCTCATAAGTTTTCTCACTTTCAAACACTTTCTTCTGATATTAAACCCCTGCATTAAACATGTTCCTGCTCAGAATACTGTAAAGGTGCAGATAAAAGCAAACTAAGCCTAAAAAAAGGCGATAGCCTCAACAAATTGAAACTGTTAGCACCATGCTTTACTTGCCTGAGTTAAATACATATAATGGGGAAATAAATTGTGACTATTCACAAATGATTTTTAAATGCTTTGTCCATGCTCAAGTCCCATCTGTGTTTGCTTCTGCCAATATTCATGTAATTGACTTTTACTAACATAAATGTTAAAAGGAGGCAAATTTCAAAGCAACTTATCCACAAATATGTACTTTTTAAATTCATACTGGAAGTTGTGCACTCAGCAAACCAAAAAGAATAAATCATATGTCGTTTGATGACCTACCAACAATACATGTTTAAGAGAGAGATCAAATTCTCACCTACAACCTACTTGAATAACAATCAGAATAAAATATAGAAGCAATATTTCAAACAACAAATTTGTGAAAACTGCAGTCTGATTAAGGATATTCTGCAGCCAAAAAGATGCTAACCTCAGACAAATTGTGAGTTATTCACTAGGAGATAGTCTCTATGCTCTTGTTTGTTAAAATCATTGTTGTCATAATGCTGTGTTTACTAGACTGCACTATAGTTCTAATGTTGGTCAAATCTGCATGTAAACAAGTGAAATTTTGATACTTGATAATTACTTGTATTTAGTAACAGTTAGAGGCCCCAACTTCAGAGTTTGGGGCCCCACTATGATAGGTACTTGTACATGCACATAATAAGAGACAACCCCTCACCTGAAAAATTTACACTTTAAATAGACAATACAAAAAAAGGATGGGAGAGTGGAAGTAGTATAATACTCCCATTTTATTTTAGAAATGGGGAACTGGGACAGAGGGTCATTAAGTGTCTTGCCTAAAGTCACTCACACAGGACATCTGTATACCCCAGAATTGAACACAGTTCTCCAAAGTCCCTGTGAAGTGTCTTTTAACCACAAGGCACTGAAACCATCATCTCAGCCAAATATCTGGAAGCTACCTGTTCTGTAGGGATACAACATTGCATCACTGCTCTGAGTAGAATTCTGTCATTAGCTAAGTTAGCCAGTCAGAAGCAGTATCAATTCCTCATTCACATTCAGAATACATGCACAGATCTGAAGTAAAGTCTGTTAGCTCCATACGTTGTGGTTTGAGGATTCCTCTTATGCCTTAGCACATGAGTAAGAGCTGAGAGCCTTGCTTCCTTTGCTGTGTCATATGTGTATCAAGATCTTCATAAAAGACATTTAAAAACAAATTTATCAATTTTATTTGGGAACATCAGGCTGGTTTCTTTTTTTTTTTTGGCATGAACTATCAAACTTCAAATCTATGAAATCTTGGAGGAAACATGTTTTCTACTCCCCAGTGCCAGCTCTTAATTATCCATGGTTCTTTTTACCCAGCAACATCAGAAAAGTGCAAGTGCTGTTAAATGTATCCTATAACTACGCCTCAATGATAATAAAGTTGTGGTATTCACTGTTATCTTTTGCCAAAATACACCATAAGATAACCACAGTTATTTCCTATTCTAAGCATAGGGGAAATCAGGGCATCATGGAGAACGTTCTGTGATAACTGTTGGCTAGGGCTGCTGTTAACAATAGAAAGCCCTCTTCTAGTGTTTGAGAGAAAGTGTGGGAACATACAGTGTATTTATAAACACAGACAACAGATTGCACATTTTCCCACTAGCAGAAGTACTGTTCACAAATCAAAGGAGTTTCTCAGCCTGAAGTGTCAAATTTCCTTCTTCGTGACATCGCCAGCCAAATAAGGCCAAGTAGTTTTATTCTCTATATGATGACTAAGCAGTGGCATTTTCAAGTACCCTAACTAAAGAAATATGTGAAGGAAGAACAAAGTTTTCCTGACCCTAGCTTGGCATGCTGACAGTACAGGAGTAGGTTCTAGCGGAAGAGCCAGGAGAGGGTAGAAAGCAGACTGGGAGCTGGTCTCCCTTTATACTTTCTATACTTTAGTAAAATTAAAATGCAATTGTTTTATTATCGAGAAGAGTTTATTCACACAGATTCTGATCTCACACTGATTTTAGCCCACTATAACCGAATCGCCTCTACTGGGAGTTCCAGTGCTCCTCTAGATTTTTTTTGCTCTGAGCACAGACTCAGATCCCCACTCTCATCTTTGTCTGTAGATTGCACATTAAAAAAAATGCAAGAAATCAGATGTAATAGCGCTTGCATCGAGGTCAATTGTAAGTACGTAACTTTATATGTGTGTGTTCTTTAATAAATAATAATCAACAATAATACTACTTAGCTCTTACACTGTGATTTTCATCAGTATATCTCAGAACATTTTACAAATGGTCATTACTATTAACTTCATTTTATAGATTGGGAAACCAAGGCACAAAGAGGCCAAGTGCCTTGCCCAATATCACCTAGCAGACCAGCTTCAGAGCCAGGAACAGCACCCATATCTCCTGAATCTCAGCCCAGTGCTCAACAAACCTTTCTCCTCCCTGCATTCCTCAGGTGGGAAACAAACCAATACAAATTAAAGGGGAAGGAATTTCTACATACTCGTTTGATGTTGTAAATCACGACTAGAAACAGAAGGAAATCTATTTCTCCATTCAGTACGACCATGCATTTTTGCAGAAGAGATGAGTTTTTGTCCATTGTACTTGTATGTTATGGATGAGTGAATCTAATATTACCTTTTATACACACACAAGCATTGGGGCTAGTTAGCCGGCTGAACAGTGCCCGTACATTACTGGTCTATTGGTGCACTGATTTCAATTTTCAAAATATGTGCTTATACATCTGCTTTAAGTATTCATGGTACATAAATTTCGAACTTATCAACAGGAGAGCAAATAAGTAACATGACATGCCAAATACAAACACTCTCATGGACTTTTATCAGACATGCAATAGTCTTTATCCACCACACTATTATCCACACACAGAATAAGAGATAACGGTCTTTCAGATATCACTGTGGAGTATTCCAGTGCCTGTTCATAAAAGGTGACTTTATTAGTGACCACTGTATATTACTTTTGATGAATAATGTTTTGTTTTAGTCACTTGCAATCTCAGCTAGCTAACTAACTAACTAAATATCAGGTGATTTTTTTTTTTGCAACGTCTATGTAATACTGCTGAAATATAGAGACTACTTACAATGATATGAAAAGTATCTTTTCTGCTCTCTATGCAATATTAGCCATCTTCTCCTTGACTCTCTCCCTCCCCTCAATCATAACATCCAAAAATGGCTGTCAATACAGTGACATTTTAAGCAAGTCATAACAGAATCAATCAAATAATGTCAGTGACTCTGCAAGGACTGCTGACTTTGGACACAATCACAAGATTTAACAAGGCACTCTTAAGAGAAAAATAACAAGTAGGTCCCTAAAACATGCAGACGAATTGGCAGGTGCCTCTCAACCACGTTTCTGGTGTTGGTATTCAGTGTAGTATAAATAGTTAAGTTTGTGCAAACATAATACATTCTTTTGGGATATTCAAAACAGTAGTGTTTATACTACTGTAAATAAATATGTGCTCACAGATGTATCCCAGCTAGATTACCAAACTCAATCTCATTGCCAGAGCAAAGATGTGATTGAGATAATGTGATTTTGATCTAAAACACATAATTTTCAGTGAAGTAGTGCCAATAATGCAACAGATATGAAGTCTAAATAACATTTAATTTACACACAAATTTAGCATGGCTCCCAGTAATTTCAAGTGCTAGCTCCTCCACATGCATTCACAAGGGTAGCATTCGATCCTGAACTTAGTCTATCCTAAATGTAGTATCTGTGGCATATTTCCTTGCTCTTCTACTGATTATAGATTTCTCGGCTACATTAAGGGCTCTTCTACATGGTCATTTATCCATACTAGCTAGGATGCAAATTCTAGTGCACTAACATGTCCCGCACTAATTGGCCCACGTGAACCCTGCTGGAACAGGCTCAAAATGTCCTTGTGCGTGTTAATATAGTACTGTTTCAGATGGGACTACATTAATGCACACGATTAGGGAACTTTCAATACATGCCAGTAGGGTCCACACAGACCAGTTAGTGAGCAACACACTCATGTGCACAAGAATTTACACTTCAGTTAGTGAAGATTATGGGACCATGTAGACAATCTGTAATGTACAAAAGCAATGTAAACTGCAGTAGTTTAAATAAGGTTTTCATAGAATCCACAGACTCAACAACTCTTCCCTTGTCCTTCCCTTCCGTCTATCCAATGCAAATATTTATGATTAGGGTGACCAGACAGCAACTGTGAAAAAACAGGACAGGGGATGGGGAGTAATAGGCGCCTATATAAGAAAAAGTCCCAAGAAACGGGGCTGTTCCTCTAAAAATTGGAAATCTGGTCACCCTATTTATAAAACATTTTAGAATTAAAGACACTGCATTATGACACAGTACAACCAGTAATAAATGATGTGTGTCAACACAAAGTTTCTCTCTCTCCACTTTCCCCAAGCTACCTAGATTTAAGATATCCCTCAGGTTTTATTTCTAAATCTCTACAGAAGTGCAAAGCATCTTATGGAAAAAAACAGAAAGGCAGGTCCTATCATCGGGCACTTATAACTGAGGGACCCAATTGTGCACAAACCAACTCCAGTGAGTAGCTCTCTCTCACGGGAGCAGTCCAGATTTAGTCAGCAAAGATATTCATATACACCTAGATAGTACTAAGGAGTTTTACTGATATGCTGGAGGATGGATGGCTTCCAGCAACCATGTATATGACCTACAGGCAATCACAAATATTGCTGAAACTAATGGGTGTGCTAGCCACCTGCTAGATGAGGGAACAATTAAATGCCCCATTTGTTTATAGATAGCTGAAGCAATGGAAGCTACCACCCAAAGACTAGAATGAATGCAAATGCAAGGGGATTGATTTGATTTGAAGTTGACTGTATGTAGGTAAAAAGGGACCAAGACAGACGACAGTGAGAGCAGAAGAAAAGCCAAGAGACAGCAAGACACACTTGAAGTGTGGCCTGAGTGAAAGCTAAGAGAAAAAGAGGGAGGTTTTTGGATAGAGTACTTGCTGAAAAGCAGGCTTGGAATTGCAAGCAAGGAAATTGATTTCTGTTTGATATTACTCTGTTCAGCGCAAAAGGGCTTCGTGTATATTCTTTGTACACAGGATTGCATCAAATAAACACTGGACTATATTATCAAAATCTTCTAATAGAAACAACCTCCAAGGCCCCAAATATTGGCTAATCACCTAGACCAACCACTAGTGAGCAGTCACTGACACAAATGGTCCATTCATTTCAGTTGTGTATATGAGAAACCGCTCACTAATGGCAGCAAGGGCTTCAGCATCCAGCTCATAAATGACTGTATGCAAATGAGTAAGTATGTGATGGACCTGAGCCTAAATTATGCACAGCTTTGATTTCTTGAATCAATTTTAACAAATGAATCAATCCCCACATGGAATGAGAATATTCCATTTTAAGTTATCAGCTTAAGATTTTCCTCACAGATCTCAGGGCATATGAGTAGTTACAAAACAAAGTGCCCTCCTCCCTCTACGTCTCCTGGAAAGAATGATATATCAGGAACTCCAGGTGGAGTTTACTTACATTTTCCCCTGCTGTTGGTTTTCCCATGGAAGTGTGCAACAAAAGCTTAAGTGTTCAGCATGGATTCCACTAAGTGACACCAGGACATAGTCTGAGAATTTTTTTTAAACTGTTTGTATGTTTTTTATAGATGAATATATAATACATATTGGAAACAGGTACATATAATAATCATTGCTTCATATCAAAAGTCAACTACAATTACAGAAGAAAACAAAAATGAACAAGAAAAAAATATTAATTTTAAAACACCCTATAATGTTTAGACCATTAGAAAGAATACCATTTACTTTGGGAGACAGTTACTTTTCAATTATGTTTATATAAACAGTACTACAACTCAACAGTGCAATAAGTTTTCTTCACATCTTTGGTTCAGAGAGTTGACAAAGACTCGACTGTCAAACTCTGCAGAATGATCTGGGCTGCCAAACCTGAACAAGTTTGACAAACTGCTCTAGCAATGATGTACAAGAACAAATTCTAGTTCTCTCACTACAAAGATTTAAAAACAAACAAACAGCTTTGTAATGTTATCAGTAGGGCTGCTTCAATTTGTAATTTGCATTCTGTAATGAACACTTGAACGTGGCATCCACTATATGGCATCTTATACTGCTAGAGACCTCACCGTAAGACTTGTTATGCCTCATCTAGTATGCTTTGTGCTACTTCTAACACAGAGAGAGCTAGGCCAGGGCTAGTCAATTTTAATTCTGGTCGAGGTCCAGATTACTTGGTCAAAGTATAGTCAAGGTCCAGAAACCAGAGAAAATACTAAAAATATAGCACAATAATGATAATAAGTAAGTAAAAATATTTCCATTCAAAAGCATCTTGCTATCCAGATTTGGCCCATGGTCTGCCTATTGACTACCCCAGAGTTAGGCTCACAAAAATGCTGTCAGATATCACTTTCCATCTCAAAAACATCCTGTTCCCAGCCCCAGGGGACAGAGAAGTTGAGCATGCCAGGAAGAAGCTTTGCCAGTACCAGAAGCAACAACGCGAGGGCTGAGACAAAAAGTGGGAGGTGGAAAGAAGGCAGCTTTCTACTCATGTCCTGCTACAGAGCTTTGTTGTTGTTGCTGTTACTTCAGCATTTTAAACATAATGAAGCAACTGTTCCGAGCACACTACTTCAGAACTAAATGTTCAGGGACAGTGATGAGTTATTTTAAAGCTGTAAGATGAAATTTAAAAATATTTGGGTTCATGAAGTTTTATCCACTTCAGGAACAATGAGATATACTGAAGAGTCTGGAAGTAACAGGACCTACCTTGATGAAGCAGTATTTGAAATGTTAGTTTGTTTTAGGGGCCAAATCTAGAAATCTTTATTCAGACAAAATTTCCATTTAAAACAGTAAAATGCAGATAGCTTTCAGATTTTAGCATCAGATTATTCCCAGTTTTTCTTTGTGCATGTACTTAGAACAAGAATGTATGAAGCTCCATAATGCTTCATGTTTTATTCAGTAGGCTATGTTTAATTTAACCAGACAAAGCAAATATTTCATCATTTTAATTGGAAAATCCCTCACTCAGACACCACTAGAAAAGAACTACCCAACCAGGGGGCTGGTAGGCTGCAGAGAGCCCATAAATCTGTTACTGTGGGGGCCCTGGCATTGTATTCAAAGCCATTTTAAAGAGCCAGTATGGCAGGCTGTGTGGGGAGCCCCATAAAACTCTTTAACAGAAACAGTGCTCCTCTACTGGAGCAAAAAGTTTGAGAAGCCTTGTATGCCAGTAGACTATATAATACAGTTTGCTAACAATGTAAAAAAACTGTTCAAGAAAACAGAATTGTTAGTAGCTCTAAAACAAGTTAAACCATTTTGTGTATTACCATATTTGGTAAAAGACTTAAAATTTATGCAGTCACAACTCAAACAAATGATATCTATATCTTGTCAATAGAAGAATTTCCTTCCCCATCCCATTTCTCCCCCTAAAGCAGAGGAGGCAACATAAGTACAACTTTAAAAGCTATCATCACTCTTCTCCTCTAATGCTCCTTTCACTTTTAAAATATGTATTCTCAAAAGATTAAAGAGCATTGTTACTGAAAGTACAACAGGCTGGCAGGCAGCAGCAGGTGTATGGAGCAGTGGCATATAAAGACACATCAGTAAGAGATTTGCCTAGAATGAATTTCCTAGACTACATGCAAGAGAGGCAAAACAAATCCAACAGGAGGGAAGTACTGACTGTCCCTAGGTAGTCAACTTCTCAACCCTCTCTTAATAAATTACTCTTTAAGGAAAAAAATCAAGTATAATTCACAATAAGGAAACCCATACCAGACAAAGGATTTGATTACATTTGCTGTTCTCTTTTCCATTTATTTCTAATGTAAGCACCTTTTTCTCATAAGCAAAAGCTATACAACTTTCAACTAACTATTATGATGTACAATGTAGTAGCACCTACAGTCTCGTAGATAATTTCAAAATATGGGGAAAGACATAGTCCCTGTTTCACAGTATAAATGGGGATCAAACCATTGACCCAACTGTTGATTCCCAGCTTTAATATGTATGGTTGTATAACAAGCAATAAATACAAAGTCAATATTCAGATGAATAACACCTTTTCAATTATAAGTTATGCCATTTTAGTACTATATATCATTTTTATAACTGAAAATATCATCCAACCTGGAGCACCAGAAAGCCTTATTTTAAAATCATTTCAGTATGTATATACAGTAACTATACTTATCCCTACTTTAAAATGCAAGAAATAACATGGCCACTAGGGGATCACAAAAGAAATCACAAAATCCACAAAAGGAGGAAGAAGTTAATACAGCCACCTTTCCTTGTTGTTTGCTGTATGTCAATCCCAATGCATCCCCTAGTTTTCTACCACACAGAAACAAAAATTGCCTTTTCACACTGAAACAAAAGTTGTATTTTTTATAAAATGGTTAATCACTTAATGACTGAGTAGACAATTTATACTTGCAGCTAAGAGAATAGATTATTCTAAACAGACTCTTTTCCATACTGAAAGTCTGCAACTCCACAGCAAAAGTAACTAGAATCCACTACTGCTATAATTCACTGCAAAATCCTACATTAATCTCCACAGAGCCACATTATTCTAAGTCCCGAATGAACTCTATCCAGAACTTCAATTCACAAGTTATACTGAAACAATATGAGATTACCTTACTAACGTAGTATATACTATATTACATTCTAACTCACCAAAGGCCAAATCCTGATCCCACCAAAGCCCAAAACACCTTCAACGTGAGTGAGGGAAGAATTTCACCCTATAAATGTTTCTGCTTTCTAGGTTAATGTGACCTATTCAATACTGTCCATCAAGAAATTGTGCTTGCTGTGGTACTGGAACTAGTAAAAAAACATTACTGTAAATTTATTGTGATGTCTGAAAGATGATTGACCTATTGCCTATAATTTCAGAGGTACAGAGTCAAACTTCCAGGGAGAGAGAACCATTAACATGCAAATGAAGAAAAACTGTAATCTGGCCAAGATGTAGGCCAGATCAAAGGAGCATTTGAATTTCCTTGTTTAGGGAAAGGAAATTAGTGAAATAATCCCAGGTCTCAAAAAGAAGGTGCATTATCAATATGCAGTACAATGGTTACTGTATTGAAACAAGGCAGAGATAAATTCATAAAACAAGATCTGAACAAACATTCTTTATCCTGACATGAGCACAAACTAAGAACTCCAGAGTCTACATGCTAACATACCCTACTTCAAAGACTCCCTTAAGACACCTCAAGAGCAGGAAGTCCAGAGAGTGGTGGTTCTATGACATGAAGGAGATTTCATGACAAGGAATACAGGATTCACAAGCTATGGTACTGGAAGGAAAAAAGGCTAGGAGATAATAACAAATAGTAACCCAAAGATGTGAGCATTGATTTTTTTCTTTTATAATTTCTCTTTTCTGTAAGAACGCGGCCTTATCTAGCTAAATTGTTAGCTAGTGTAAGTCAGGATAGATTTTACACCACTTTCCATTTGATTTCTTATGACACACTAATGCTCCTCACCAACTGTTTTAATTGTTTAGAGATATTTAGGTCTGATATCTTTTGAGGTACTTCCAGGAAGTCCCTTCTTGGAAAGAAGGAAAATGAACTCATAACCTCTGACAAAAGGGGCACGCAGCCAAAGGACTAAGGGCTTGTCTTCACTGCAGAGTTAACTCGAGATCCATCCACACACAAAAACCCTTGAGTGTGGTGGTAATTTAAACTCAAGTTGGCTGGCCCATCACAGCGTACAGGCTACAACTTGAGTTAGCACAACTCATCAGCCACAAACACAGTCAGTCTGTACAGTGGAAGAGTTATTTTGCAGTGATGCTGCTCTCGCTTGAGCTCCGTTCACTGGAGTTGATTTTGCTTGAGGGATGATAACTTAACTCTGCAGTGAAAACAAAGCCAAAGGCAAAACCTGTCTGTCCCCCAAAGGTATTGCCAAAATGTTTACTACCATAGGTAAGGTGCATAATTAAATTTGGTAACCGACAGAAGCATAGAGGACTGAAGCTGACAAAAACATAGACTTAGCAACAAGCTACCATAAGCCTATTGTGGCCAAGTTAACCATGCTGTGGGAACAGTAACTCCACATTTGCACTCACTGCTGTCATGCAGAATAGTGCATGGTTGTACAGATAATCAGATGTTAAATTTCATCAACACCACTAATCTTTGAAAACAGAATATTAATAAGATGAAGAGGTTTAAAACATTTGAATATTACAATTAGTGGGTCAAATTCAGTGGTGACAAATAGAGGTGTACGTTAAATAGTAGGAAAAAGCACTCTAGTAGGTTTACAGATAATAGTGTAACTTAAACCAGTTTGGAATTCTGTATGGAATTAGCCCTCATCTAAGCAACATGTTCACTTATATCAGGGTTGAATTAGCTCTGGGAGCGTTTGTCATTGTGAGGATTAAGTTGAGGGAGGAGGAAGGATGCTTATTTTACATGCCAAGGTCTTCTGTAAATGTCTACATTTCTCTCTTCTGCACCTGCAAGTTACTTATGTTATACATTCAGGTAAAACTTTGCCACCTAATTTATGGCTAGTCTGCAATCAATATATGATTTATCAGCACCACACTGTTGTAATCACCACTGAATTTGCACTTTGGTATTGAGAACAGATCATATTGCAGAAAAAATAAACCTTGGTTTCACTAATTAACATTTATAGCTGCTGCTTAACATTTGGAGGAATTCCTGATTTAAAAAAACATAGCCATATATAGCCTCTGGTAATGTTGCATGTTGCTGATGTTTAAGATTTAGACCCATAAAGTTACTTGGCACTGCTGAAACCTGGCCAAATGATTCATATGGTTAGAATCTTAAAATCTCTGGTTATAACCTGTTTAGAAAGGACAGCATGGTTAAAAAAGGCTGGGGGTGGCTCTCTTCATTAAAGGCATCTTTACCTGCTAGAGTTATTAGTAATTCTGAACCACAGAATCATATATATATATATGATTCTGTGGTTATCATATTATATATAGATATAGATATAGATATAGATATAGTGACAAAGCTCCAAGTCCGTACCTGTGGGTCCTGCGCTTCCTGGCAGATTTAGGGGCCTCAGAAACTCATCTAGGCCCCAGAGTGACCTCTCCTTCTCAGCATAATTGGCAAGAGTCACCACCTAGTGAGCTACCCTCATCACAGGCCAGCATGGAAGGTGGAAAAAGTGGGGGAGCCCAGGCCCGCCCTCTACTCCGGGCTCCAGCCCAGGGACCCTAATAGTATCAGCTAAGATGGCTGACCTTTTATCCACAAAACAATTCCCTGGGCTACTTCCCCACAGAAGTCCCTGCTTCTTCAAACTCCGCTTCACCCTTACCTCAGGGCCTCCTTCCTTCTGTATGGTATGTTGTCCACCACTCAGTCTCACCAACAGCACAACCTCCTTCCACAACTCCTGACACCCACAGCCCACCTGACTAACTGGGAGGTTTTTATCTGGATTCAGCCAGTCCCTGATTGGCTTCAGGTGTCGCAATTAGGCTAGCTGTTTCTACTCCTTTCTAGAAGGTTCTTAATTGGCCCCAGGTGTCTTGATTGGTCTGGAGTAGCCTTTGTTTGGCTATCCAGGGAACAAGGACCTGCATATCCTGAGGCTGATATACCTGCCTTCCAGCACTAAAAATGTATTGTTTTGAGAGGCTTCAATTGGGTAATAACAAGTTATTTACCTTAACAGCTCACCCGGACAAAATAATGTAAATGCCGATACAGGATTCAATTAATAAAGAAATTAAAGAATAGAAATATAGTTAATGCCAGTCAACATGGTGCTATGGAAAACAGGTCTTGTCAAGCAAACCTGATGTCATTCTATTAGGAGCTTACAAGTTTGGATGACAAAGATAACTGCATAAATGTAATACACTTTTGTAAGGTGCTTGATGATTAAAAATAGCACTTGACAATATCAATAAAGCACACATTAAGTGGATTAAGAAGTGGCGAAGTAACAGATGTCAAGATGTAGTTATCAATGAGGAATTATCACCAAATGCAGGTGTTTCTCATGAGCTCCAATTGGGGTCAATGCTAATTAACATTTTCATTAATCATCTGGAAGTAAATGAAATATAAAATCACTGATGATAATATTTGTGAATGACACAAAGATTGGAGGAGTGGTAAGTAATGAGGACAGGACAGTCATACAGAGCAATCCAAATTGAATGGGTCCATCTTACCAAACTAACAATACAGACAAATGAAAAGTTAGAAATTTAGAGAGAAGGCATGTCAGCCAAATGTACATAACTGGAGACTGTATGCGATAAGCAGTGATTCTGAAAAAGATTTAGGGGTCAGAGCAGACAAGCAACTCCACATGAGCTTCCAATGCAATGCTGTAACTAAAAGGGCAAATACAATCCTTGAATAAATAAACTGCGGAGTAGGATTAAGGAATTTATTAAGGAAACCTTTGTCTATGGTCATGGTGAGACCTATTTCAGAACTCTGCATTCAGTTCTGGTGTCCATGTTTTAAAAAAGATATTGAAAAAGTAGCAAGGGTGTAGAAAAGCAAAGTTCCACAAAAAAAGATCAGAGGGCTGGAGAAAATACTTTACAGGGAGAGAGAGAAATAAGTCAATCTGTTTAGCTTATCAAAAAGACAAATTAGAGTTGACTTGATTACACAATGTATGTACCTTCATACAGAGAAGACAGCAGGTATTAAAAGGTTCTCTAATTAGGTGAGACAAGAATAAGACCATTTGTCTGGAAGCTGAAGCCAGGCAAGTGAGAAATAAGGCACTTTTTTCAACAGTGAGGGTGACTAATAACTGGAACAAACTACAAAGGCAAGTGGTTGATTCTCTATCTTTTAATGTCTTCAAAGACTGGCTGCCTTTCAGAAATATATGCTAAAGCTAAATACAAGTTATGCTTTAGCCAAACACACGTTATTAGACTCAATACTTGGTTAACTGGGTAAAATTTAAAGGTCTGGGATATTCATGAGGTAAGACTATATGCCCTTAAATTCTATGAATCTATAAAAGATTATTTAAAATAAGCTGTTAAGTTAAAGGCATTGGGATTCAGTGCTGATAGCAGCATATTCATTTTTGCACAAAAATGTTAATAAAAAGTAAAAGGGTGGAGAAAAATAAAAATCAACCAATCCTTCATCTTCCCATGTTAAATTTTCTCAAACTGTTGTGGACAGGTTGAATTGCTGTTTTCATCATATCAGTAACAACGTATAATTCTATGTAAATACAACATGAAACCGATAAAATTATCTTTCTTAAATAAGTTAGCACTAGTACTGGCCATCTGATATGAAACCAAAGAACAACCACCACCAAACAAACCCCGAGACATGAAAAAATTTCATTAAAGAAAAATTAAAATAAGTGAAATTTCTTTTAGGCAAGACATAATGTAAGTATATGTTAAACAAGTGCCAGTATGTCCCAAGTAAATTAGATCACCTTTGCAAGTGATTTAACTGTGGAAGTAAAAAGAACAGAAGTACTCGTGGCACCTTAGAGACTAACAATTTTTTTTTAAGCATAAGCTTTCACAGGCTACAGCCCACTTCATCGGATGAATGCAAGTAAAGTTAACTTATCTCCTGATGTACTCAATGCTGGGGAATACAGCTAGGAAAGGAGTACCAAGGAAGACTGGATTAGAGGATAAGGAAGAAGACAAATGGAGAAGGTCATCAAAAAGAGAAGAAAGGCCAGTTAGCAGGATGTACTGGGAGGGATGGAAGCACTGGGAAGATACTGTTCAGAAACAGAACCCACAAGATTTTATGAATAGAAGCACAGGGAATGAATCATGGGAATGGCTTGAGAAGGAAAGGGAATGCATCAGGAACAGAACTGTTTTTCCCCACCTGAAGTAATGAACATGGATGGGTTCACAGGCTATGAAGATTGAGAAGGGCTGCATTCAAGTGAATTGGCTTCCCCAGCCCCCAGAATAAATAAAAAAAACCATTAAAACCTTATCACAAATCCATAGGTTTGTTGAGCTAGCATTGCCCACTGCATATGATTATGTATGTCCATAGACCAGTATGTCCACAGACGTATGAATATTTATTCTACACAGCAAAAACTGGGCACAGGCTAGCTTACCGGAGCTAGCTTGAATCCAGCCACCACCAGTAACAACTGCAGTAATGCAGTAACAACAACACAGCCCAGGCTTCAGTCTGGGCTAATGAGTGAAGTATGTGCCTGGGGTTGCATGCAAGGTTTCTAGAAGCCTGTGTTTTGCTTCTTTCACTATTGTTACCCACACTAGGTGGATTCAGTTTAGCTCAGCAAGGCTAGCCTGTGCCCAGCTTTTGCAGTATAGAATAAGTACTCCTGTCGGCCACTGTCCAAACAGAGCAGATCTCTCTGTTGCACTGCTTCCACAGGACTACTGCCTGCACCCGGAGTTGGACATTTTTCTCTCTCACGCAATAGCAAAATATATTCCAGTGTAAGACTAATATACTTTCCACTACCTGATGGCATTAGTAACACTTGAGCGCTGCCAAAAATACTGGGTATGCTGCAGTGTTGCTGAGGCTGCATTTTGCATGGGACCTATGCCTTGCAACATAAATCTTTTTCATTTCATGTGGTGCACGCATATATATATTCACAGAGATACAGACACAGAAAACAGGAATCAGAGAACTCTTTATGGAAATAAAATAAACCCAGACACGTCTGGATGCCATGTGATAGCAGGGCTGAAAAATCCCTGTTTGCCCAAAAGTATTTTTCTTTTAAGGAAACATGTCATTTCCTTCAGTGACCCGCCACTGCCTCCATGCACATTCCAGGTTGTCTAGTATGAGCATGATCTTTGCTGGGCACTCAACATATTGCCTTTGCTTCCTGATCCAAACTGTAGGGCTGTCTTTCAAATCAGATATAAAACCAAGGACTTTGACCACATGTGGCCATTAAATATAACGTAGCACATTTCACAAGAGTAGGGGTGCTAGCCTCAGTGCTTTGGCCAGACTTCTGCATACCTCTCTTCTAGACTTTAAATTGAATAAACAATTCTTCTTCGCTTCCTGAATTAATTACTGCCTGCTATTATTATTTCATATAGATTCCCATGCAAGTCTTTGTATCTGTTCTTAAAGAAATATCAATGAATTTGTTTCTTAATAAGCAAACTTCAAATATTCTTGTACGAAGACTCCCAAAAGTGTGCATAGGGTCTTGCAGCACTAAATTCAGGTCATGAATGATCAAAGCACTTTGTTCATGATCAATATCACAGCGATGTACCCAGCAGGTAAATATTGCCTTGCCAGAGGAGTTTCAACCTGATCAAGGGCCAATGGCAAATCAACAGTGCATCAAGCAAGTCAATATAATTTTATACCTCTATAAAGCATGAGAACAAGTCTGAACTACATATAAAACTAGTCTGTATCCTAACTTAATAGTTATGACCGTTCAGGGTTATCTGATCTCAGCAACATGCCTACTGATAGCATACACCTTAGCTATGAGAAGCCCACAGATACCGTTATTAATAAAAGTGCTGTGTCTCATGCTCCACAACTCCATCCCTGAAGAAGATACTCTTAGACCAGGGGTGGGCAAACTATGGCCTGCAGGCCACATCCAGCCCACGGGACCATCCTGTCCGGCCTCTCTGAGCTTCCGGCCAGGGAGGCGAGCCCTGGCCCCTCCCCAGCTATGCCCCCTCCCCCCGCAGCCACGCTGCTAGCACTCCGGCCCACTGCTACTGCCGGAGAGCGTTGCAGCGGCGTGAGCGGTTCCAGTGAGCAGCAAGCGGGAGCAGGATTGGATAAGGGGTCATGGGGGGCAGTCAGGGAACAAGTAGCAACTGGATGAGGCAGAGACTCGGGGGAGGGCAGTGAGGAGGTGGGGTTCTCGGGAGCAGTTGAGGTGGGGGTGTGGATGTGGGTCAAGGCAGTCAGGGGACAGGGAGTGGATGGATAGGGCATGGGGGAGTCAGGGGATAGGGAGTAGGGTAGATTGGGTAGGCATGGGGTCACTAGAGGGGGCGGTCAGGGGACAAGGAGCAGGTGGGCTTAGACAGGGGTGTGGGGTCCCAGGCGGTGGTTAGGGGTGTGGGGTCTCTGGAGGGGGCGGTCAGGGGACAAGGGGCATTGGATGGGCTGGGGATTCTGAGGGGGGAAGTGAGGGGCAGGAAGTGGGAGGGGGCGGATGGGGGCAGTGAGGGGCGGGAAGTGGGAGGGGGCGGATAGGGGCAGGGGCCATGCTATTTGGGGAGGCACAGCCTTCCCTACCCGGCCCTCTATACCGTTTTACAACCCCATGTGGCCCTCGGGTCAAAAAGTTTGCTCACCCATCTTAGGCAGAACCATCTTTTGAGTCATCCAGAAGGCTCTGTAGTGTGTCAATCTACTTACATTGTAAACTGGTAGCAGAAGCACTTGGATTTACCAAATTTAACTTTTGGGTCAGATTTGACCTGACACTGTCCCTTTAAAGCAACATCTGCATTGTAGAGATTATTTACTACTGGCATGCTTTACTGAGTATATCTGTTTCAAAATACTATTTGATTTTGCACTTTTAGGGTAAATCACAAACAGCTGTATAGAAATTATAAGATGTTCATCGATATTAATGTTCTCCCTGACAAGTTTCCAAAACTAAAAGGGTAGTTTTATCACATACTGTGAAAAGGATATTTCCGAATTTAATAAACTTGTTAAAAATTCTGGATTATTTCATCCTATTGCTGTGTTCTCATGTTTCAGAAAAATACAAAGGATTATTTTTTGCTCTGTCTTTTGAATGAAATATGCTTGAGAAGAATACTATAGCAGATGAAAGATCTCCCAGTTTATAATTCATACTGTTTTTATATATATGAATATATGTTCCTCCTGCTGTGAGCATACCCATATATGTTGATTTAGCCAAATTTATCACTTTATATGCATGAATTATGATGTTCGCAACAATATAAATGGCTCCCACTGCAAAAACTGCCACATTTGGTGAAATATAAAGGCAGGTGGTTTTTATATGAAAACAAAATATTATGGAACATTTAAAACAATGAGAAAACTACAACTATTTCAAGTTAAAAATCAGAAGTGTCCAAAGGCCATTTACATGCAACAGAATAGTCACTAAGCACATTTTTCCCCATTATTTGATATTCTGTATTTTGGTTTTGTGAAAAGTGAAGTACATAAAATTCTGAAAAACCTAGATTCAATTCCTAGGAAGAAACGATACAATCCTTTCATTGTTCGTTTTATAAAATAATATATTTCACAGCTCTCTTTTATGACTGGTGTCCTCAGGTAGAAAGTTAACTCTGTGAAAAAAATACAGTCTGTGAGTACTTGTACAAACTGTTGTCCGTTTACCTGAAAATGATAAAAACCTCAACAGCTTTTACAGACCTAAATTAATATAAACATTTATGGCCCAATCCCACAAGGTGCTAGCTGATTTCAAGTCCATGGACTTCAAGGGGATTTGTGGGTGCTTAGTGCCTCACAAGAGGTGCTCAACATTTGGCAGAGTTGAACCCCTTTAAGAGCATACTTGGATTTTTTTTTGAATACATTTCCATCTGGATTAAATACAACAGCAGACAGAAAACAAGATTAAATGTGTTTAATTTCAAGTAATGCAATACATTTAATTTAAGGCTTATGGGCCAAATCACGGTGGTCCTCTGTGTTTGAATTAAGGAGTTGGGGAAGGGAACAAAGAGGCTCAACAAACAACCATGGCTGCAAAGTCCAGAGGAATGCAAAGGTTGCACAACAGTGCAGGAGTGAAGCCTGGCATGAGGAAAGCACCAATTTTCTCTTTCCGACACTACATTACATTACCTCAGCTCCTAGCTACACAGCATGCTCAATAATCACCTGACTTTTTACATCACATTTTACAACAATCAAAATGTTTGCCACTTTAATACTCCTCCCCATTCCACCCCCGTCAAGCCAACAAGCCTTCATTCCCATGAAAAACCTTTACTAGAAAAAAGACACTAGGTATTTTGCTGTATGTATGTCACTATTTTTGTTAACACACTCACAATCAATGTAAGTAAAAAGATGGATGAAGACTAAAATCTCACAACCAACAGGGGAAGAGGAAACTCTTTTAAATCACTCATGGCTTTAGCCTCTTAATTATTCCTATCACTATGAATAAAAGAATGCCCTCAAATCTTGGAACGTTACTTTTTCCATTAGACTGGGCTAGCTTATTGAGATATACAGATTTGTGTCTTCAGCGGCAGGTGCCCTTTAAATGATCCCTTTATTAAATGGCTGAATTTTTCAAACATGATTACCCACCTTATAGGAATGAATGTCTTGCTTCTGTTGCAGCATTTGTTACAACTCAAGCGGCCCTTGGGAAACTAAAGAAAATGTCCCCGATACCAGAGGTCACAATAGTACCACAGTTGACATCTTTCACCTCACATGTCAAATGCTCCAATAAGCAACACACTTCCCAATTAAATAACTACTGACAAAAAGATCTGAAGTTATCTGTAGGCCTCCATGTAACTGATTACATGGTATTATAAGTAAGTGGGTCACTCAGAGGTCAAATTCTAACTTACATTCCTTTACTAATTAAATAAAAAACTATACAGAATTTGTAGATCGAAACTGATAACTAAAGCCTTGAAAAACCTTCTGGTTGCTTTAAATTAAAATAAAGGGTTCTCCCACCCCACCTTGAGCCTGCAACGAAAGCTGCTGTGCGCACTGCCAGCCATACTAATTAAAAGTACTTAAAAGCATTCCCACTATAAGCTATCAGCCCTGAGCCTTTTAAAGAGAG
Organism: Dermatemys mawii; assembly: GCA_007922305.1. Lineage (NCBI taxonomy): Eukaryota > Metazoa > Chordata > Testudines > Dermatemydidae > Dermatemys > Dermatemys mawii. Next base: position 6,298,082 of record ML677328.1, read on the forward strand.
ATCTCATCTCAAAATTGTATCAGTAAAATCAGAAAATATGATAATGTACTAAAAATAAGACTGATGAAAGACTCTGCTTAGTTAGTGTTTAACGCACTATATGTGTTATGCCAACAGGTAATGTAAGCCAGAAACTAGTGAAACTGGAACCCAAGTGCACAAGGCCAAAGGGAGTTTTGAACTGACATTTGCCAATTGATGCCCGCTCAATTCCCTTTCAGAGAATAAATAACTTGACTTGAGAAAAGTCATTTATAACATGGTACCTTCAAGTTTATAAGTGATAAGCATTTGGAGTGACTTAGACACTTAGTAGCCTCTGTTTTACTAACCTTGCTCCCAAATGCCTATGTCTCTTTTGAAAATGATATGCAGACTTCCAGGTGGATGATTCGGAAAATTTTACCAGCAAGCAAAACTATGATCTAGAACAGTGGTTCTCAAATTTTGGTTTCGGACCTCATAGTGGGTCTCAACCCTGTTTTCATGGGGTCACCAGGGCTGGCTTAAACTTTCTGGGGCTGAAGCCAAAGCCCAAGGGCTTTGCACTCACCCCTCCCCCTGTCCAAGATAGTGGGGCTCGGGGTTTGGCTTTGCCCCCCTCCCCACTTGGGGCAGCAGGGCTCGGGCAAGCTCAGGCTTCACTCCCGCCTCCTGGGGTCATGTAGTAATTTCTATTGTCAGAAAGGGATCACGGTGCAGTGAAGTTTGAGAACCCTGAGCTAGGAGACGCTAGGAAGAACGGGAGTTTTGTCAGAGTAAAGATTGCAGGTTTTGGCCCTAATTTAAAAACAAGAGGGGAAATACATTACATATACTATGTGTGTAAAAAAAGAGACAAAGACAACGGCAGAAGGAAAATACTGCATGGAAGAGGCTACTATAGTTAGAGATGTATTCCAATTTCCATCCTCTTTGTCAGATACTCATAACTTTATCTAATGTTTCTTCTGAATCATTCTCATAGCTCAAAGTGAATAATTTTCCTAAGCCCAGGTAACACTGATTTATGTGTTACTGAGTTATCAACAAGTGACAAACATTCATTTTCCATGCATGTCAACCAGAAATTTTGTAATTAGACAAGTTGTGAAACAAGGTATTTTACATTTGGCTTGTTTGCTAGATCTCATTGGGTACAATCAGGGCTGGCCTTACCATGAGGCGAATTGAGGCGGTTGCCTCAGCTGCCAGAGTGTGGGGGGGCACAACTAGGACCCAGAGTGCAGAAAATTGCGTCTGCTGCTGGTGCATATGTATTCTCTTTGCTCTAGATGCACAGAGATGGTGAAGTGCTGTGCTGGAGGAAGGAGGGCACAAGAAACCTTTCAAAGTTTTGGTCCAAGCGAGGGAGCGTGGGGTGGGGGCGTTACACTGCTCTACAGCCAAAATGCTTCTGAAATAACTGTAGTCAAACTTTACTAATTCTGGGTCACTGAGAACGAACATGATGCTTAAAATTGTTGATTGGCTCTAGTTTTCAAGATATGCTATTGGGTCAGTATATACAACCCTTGACATGGGAATGGCGGAGGATAAGTGAGTTATTAAGGGAAGGGATCTCAATTTAAACCAGAAATGACCAAAATACATCTTTGACTGGATCTATGAATAAATCTATGACTGGGTTTGGACAGTACTTGCTTTTTAGGCAAAACAATGAATGATGCAATCTGAAGCCGGTATTGCGTCATACATGATATGAATTGCATCATGTTATTCCTAGAAGTCACGGATGATGCAATCATAACGAAGCTTACATCACTCTGCTGAACAAATTGCCCTATATCAGCTCTAGAAATCATACAGTGTCGTGCTCTCTTATTTGTCAGTGTTTGATTTTGCAAAGGGACACATTTCTGTTTAGCCAAAGTGAGCAGAGATGCCTCGTACTTGTGTGAACAGTGCAGATGACTTCTGCTATGTTTGTGGTGAAGTGACTTTTGCATCCCAAAAGCGCAGAATAACCACTATGGTTAAGAAAGCCTATCACCTTTATTTTGGCTGCAAAATTGGAGATCAGGACAAGAGGTGGGCCCCACACATATGCTGCAACACTTGTGTAACAAATCTTCGCCAGTGGTTGAACAGGAAAAGGAAATCTATGCCTCTTGCAGTGCCAATGATTTGGAGAGAGCCAACAGATCATACCAGCAATTGTTACTTCTGCATGGTGCCTCCAGTTGGGAAAGGAGTGTCAAAGAAGAAAAAGTGGACTGTGCATTATCCAAACATTCACTCAGCTATACGCCCAATACCCCACGGAGAAGGACTGCCGGTTCCTGATGCACCAGAATCATTCTCACTTGAGTCAGACGAGGAAGAGGATGAAACTTCTGGTCCTGAGCCATCAATGTCACAGGACCCACATTTTCTCCCATCCTCCTCCTCTGAACCACACCTCATAACACAAGCTGAACTGAATGACCTTGTCAGGGATTTGGAACTACCCAAGAGTAAGGCAGAGCTGTTGGGCTCCAGACTACAACAGTGGAATCTCCTGGCAGGTGATGTTAGGGTTTCCATGTTGCGTAACCGTCAAAAGGATCTTGTCCCATTCTTCTTCATGGAAGGTGAACTTGTAGCCTGCAACAACATCGATGGTGTGATGGCAGCCCTCAACATCGTTCACGATCCAGATGAGTGGAGACTCTTCATTGATTCATCAAAGACGAGTCTTAAAGCTGTTTTGCTGCATAACGGCAATGTTTTGCCATCAATTCCAGTTGGTCATGCAGTCCATATGAAGGAAACCTACGACAACATGAAACAACTTTTGAGGTGCATAAACTATGACCAACATCAGTGGCAGCTTTGTGGCGATTTGAAGGTTGTTGCTCTCTTGCTTGGTCTGCAGACTGGATACACAAAGTAATGCTGTTTTCTCTGCGAATGGGATAGTCGTGCAAGAGATTCCCACTACATCAAGAAAGATTGGCCACTCCGACAGTCATTGGAGCCTGGGAGGAAAAGTGTTCAGCATCCACCACTTGTTGAATCGAGGAAGATTTTGTTACCACCCTTACACATCAAGCTGGGTCTGATGAAGAACTTTGTCAAGGCCATTGACAAAACACAAGCAGCTTTCAAGTACCTCCGTGGAAAATTTCCAAGGTTAAGTGAAGCTAAGATAAAGGAAGGTGTCTTTGTTGGTCCTCAGATTCGTGAACTTCTTCGAGATGATGCATTTGACCATGCACTGCGTGGCAAGGAAAAGACGGCATGGAAAGTCTTCCAGTCAGTGGCAATACATTTTCTCGGAAACAACAAGGCAGACAACTACAGGTTGTTGGTGGAAAACCTCCTCAAGACATACAAAAGCCTTGCTTGCAACATGTCACTAAAGATACATTTTTTGCACTCTCATCTAGATTTTTTTCCACCGAACTGCGGAGCAGTGAGCGACGAGCACGGCGAGCGATTTCACCAGGACATCGCAACAATGGAGAAACGCTATCAGGGCAAATGGAGCCCATCAATGCTTGCAGACTATTGCTGGAGATGCTCCATTTAATGAATATAAGAGACAAACCAAGAAGCTCCGAGTAGACACTGAATAGGACTAAACTATGTACATAATAGTTTTTTGCCTTTTGTTTCATAATACATTTTATTTATATAAACCTTTTGCTGATTTTGAAAGTGTTACATAAACAGGACAGGCGAAATATTATCAAGTAAAGCAACCATAAACACATGAAAAGACCTAGGTTTACAATTTATGATTAAAATTCTACTATGTACACAATATACATAGACATAAAATGTAAAAACTTAAATATCTTAGAAACAGTAGCCAGTTGTTTTAATTGTCATATTTGAATTCAGCACATCAAAATACATAACAAATATCACATTTTATCTCTGAAGCAGACGACTTCTAAAAAATTGTAGACCAGTGTTATTTGAGCTCCCCTCCTCAGGTGCCAAAATGTTGTGGGCTGGCCCTGGATACAGCTACACTGCAAAAAAACTAACATGACAGTGCATCTCCGACACTCCAGCTCACGCTATCGCATTGAGAATGGCAGTGTAGACATTCTCATTCAGGCTGGAGCTCAAGCACTGGAACCCGGGAGAAAGGTGGGCTTAGAACCCAAGCTCCATTTCGAGTAGCAACATCTACACGGTTATTTTTAGCTCTGTAGCGCAAACCTGAGTCTGTAGACTTAGGCTCTGAGATTCACAGCCATAGGTTTTTGTTTTTTGCAGTGTAGATGTATTCATGGAGACTTAAAAAATCAAATGAAATTTAAGGAAAATCAGTCCACATGTTTTTAACATTACCAGGGCTTAAATTGAGAAATTTCTGACAGCTGTGGCTGAATTCTCTCACTCTCTCTGTGGGGATTCTGTAAATTAACCCCAAAAAAGTGTCAAAGTCAGTTTAAGGAGGCAATCCCATCTGGGACCTTGAACAGGGGCTGGTTTTCTCCCATGAGTAGATAGACAGCAGTTTTGTTGTTATTCTGAGATAGGAAGTTCCTGAGAAAATGAGAGAGCTACCCTGTTTTGAGGGTTGCTTTGTTTTGGTCTATATATTTGTGCTTCTTAAGTTTAATGATTTAATGGAATCATTCATGGAAGGAATGCCTCTACACACAGTACCACTTTATATTATTTCACTTAAACTAGAGCTACTGAAATAAACTGAAAAATCCAAAGAGAGAGTTTGTGTTTGATTAAATTGTAAACTATTTCTTCAGCCATTCAAAATCTGACCTGGCCAAAGTTTGCATTTCTTTCAAGGTGGACAAGGATAGCAGGCTAGTCAGTTTCACATCTGTTTAAAAGTCGGTTTCTAATCAATTTCAATTTCTCATGCACTAGCACAATGTGGCAATGTTTATAAGGTGAACATTGCTGATAGATGAAAATCTAAAAATATATCCAAGCCAATATGAATATATTTTGTTTGAAAGATTTATGAGATACTGACATGCAAGAATGATACCATCTTTTTACAGCAATATTAATGTTTTAGATTAGAAGCATATTTCAGAGAAAAACTGGGAATGGGTGCAAGCAGGAAAAGCCAATCCGAGACAAAGTGAAACACAAGGTCTAGTTAGAGTGTGGGAAAACAACTGAGTCCTTCAGTATAATTGCGGTGGGAAGGACTTTCCTCTTTGGTGGGTAAACTGCTGGAGAATCAGAAAAGCCCTATCTAATAATGTTTCAGGGTAAATCAAGGTTTGAAAACCTTATGTTTAGAAGAAAGACTCCAGTCTAGAGGTACAACAAAAGTTAAGTACGAACAAAAAGTTACTGTTCCAGTCTTATTACAATAAATTTCTGATCATCTTCTCAATAAAGTGCCTTTGTGCCTGCACTTTTCTCCCAAGCTTCCAGTCCGTCCAGAATCCAGCAAGTAATTTGTATATACTGATAACAAGGAGCCAGAATTGAGACAGAGCAAACATCGTAAGTATTTTCTATGAAAATGGTATCTTGCAGATTCCTAATACACCACCACCCAGTAAATGGCAGTATCTGTAATGATACACATGACAATGACATATATGAATGTGTGTCAATGCCTCATACAGCAACAGTACACTAGGACTGTGATATTGAGGGTCTGTGCCTTTACAGGATCAGTTTTCCAGGCAGTCAGCTAGCTGGGACCAGCCTAAGGCTCAGACTAAAGTAGACCTCTTGCAGACACCTTCCACCCTGTGTGATCACTGAACACAAGGACTATTCTCCCTCTTTCATACTGATCAGAAATACGTTACTACCTTAAAATATTCGCTGTTTCCACAATGATATCTATTGACCCTATTATGAAAGTGTCTCTCGAACACCAGGGAAAAGCCTGAAGCTGTGGATGGGAGTGGCACTAGACCAGGGGTTCCCAGACTTGTTCTGTGGCTTGGCCAGGGTAAGCCCCTGGCTGGCCGCAAGATGTTTTGTTTACCCAAGTGGCCATAGGTTCGGCCGCTTGTAGCTCCCACTGGCCGTGGTTCACCATTCCCGGCCAATGGGAGCTGTAGGAGGTGGTGGCCTGGCCCATGCTGCTTCCTACAGCTCCCATTGGCTGGGAATGGCGAACCACGGCCAGTGGGAGCTGCAAGCGGCCGAACCTATGTCCACTCGGGTAAACAAAACATCTTGCGGCCAGCCAGGGGCTTATGCTGGCCCAGCCACGGAACAAGTTTGGGAACTCCTGCACTAAACCAATATCAAGAAGACAACTGAAGTTTCACCTGTGGGAAGGTTTCCTACACAATGCATAAGCTGGAATAGAGAAAGAACTACAATCACCAATAGAATTAAATAGAACATTAGGTCAAATTTAGATGAACCTGGAGAAAAGATTTTTTTAAAAATGAAAGGTACATTCAGTAAATATATGACTTTTTATGGATAAGTCAACAGAAATTATAGATGGATATTTGTGGGTTATTAAGGGATGATTTTATTTTCCTGGTCCATAATACTCCTATGTACATAATTTACATGGATTTTGTCTCCTCAACACAAACGAATATCACTTCATAAAGGTCAGCTTTAAATAGCAGTTTAAAATGTGTGGCCTATTAAAAACCACTAAAATTGGTTTATTATTACTCCTCCCTTCCCAGAAAAGTGAACAAAGGAACTTAACATTTCATTACATTTAATATTTCTTTTCCTGACAAATACTTCAGAGCTATAACATAGTCAAGATTGTGGCTGCTGAAAACAGTAATATTAACATTTGGGCATACAGGACACAGTTTGGGGTGAAAATACATTCAGCTTTCATGCCACTTGGCTCAACCTCACAGGCGCTGATATTTTTAGGTTTCCCCAATGCAGGATCTGCAAGTATTTTTTCCTGAATCATCCCTTAAATTATATTTCATATTTTAAAAAGTATCACATATATAACTGTGATTTTAAGAACTGATGTATTGCAATAATGCATCTGTTTGGGTACATTTATTGTACCCACTGCTATTAGTTTAAGTACCATGCCTGAGAAGAAATAATAAACCCGTCTGTGGATGAATCAGAGTTGTTTTGGCAACAGAGTAGTCTGTTTAGTAATGAAAACAAAGGTTGTCCCTGGAGAAACATTTGAGGAGTGGGGGGCAAAGAGGGAGAATTGGAGCTAACATACTATAAAAGAGACAGATGCCCATTTGCTGACACAAGAGAAGTTCTGACAAGCACTGGCTACAGGAGAAACACACACTTCTTTCGGTAATTTTTCAAGAGGAATTCAGAAGTGGCATGGAGCTAATTTTTTTTCCACCAAATAAATCCTATTGATATCTGCATTTAGGGTTTCTTTTGGATTTTTTAAGTGAATAGAAGAATTCTAAAATTCTGGAAATGGATTATTTATTTTTCAATGATGCTGTTATCCTAGCATAAGCATTCTTTTGCATACATATTGAGGATTGTTTTTAGATTACAGAAAAAAAACAAACAAGAAGCAAAAATACTTTCCTTGAACTGTAGTCCAAAAGTGCTAGGCATTAAGCTGCAGAAGAAAAGCAAATTAAATTCTGCAAAAACGACTATGAGGCCATACAATAGGTTTCTCAAGCTCTCCAAGGTTTCATACAATTCCTGACAATCTCCCATTTCTACAAGATCCCAATTAGTTATTTTTTTAATATTTTCTACCTAAATATTCATGCAAACTCCATTCAGTCTTAACAAATTTGCAAACCATACAGTAATAGCAATTTTGCTTTAGTGATCATTTCACTCTCATTTCATTTCTGAGAAGAAAGTGATTGTTCTATACTGTGGTTAGTGTTTCTTAGAACAGGTGTCTGCTCACTGTATTGTTAGCAACTATTGACTCATGGCAGGTGATACTACTGAAGTCTTATCTACAGCTGCCTTTCAAAGTAACAATGAAAGAGTACCTATTTTTTAAAAAAAACAACTGAAAATGGGAACTTTCACATTTACAATATGTCAATGTTTATTTCTTATGCTCAGTAAAAAGGGTCAAGTTTACCACCATGCAGATTGTAAACCAATGACATTTCAGGATGCATTTCGACCTTAAATAAAGCATGTGAGAAAAAACAATTCACATCTCCCAGGCTGTATGGGTTACCAAGTCATTTATCAAAGTTAATAGCAAGCATTAGTTTTTCTGGGAAATCCTGTTGAACAAACACAATTACACACAAAACGGAGCATCATTTTCCATATCATTAAACTGATAATCTTTTAGCTGTTTTTCTAGAGCATATTGTTTTAAAGTTTTCCCTCCCTTCACTCCCAAAGGCCTGAATAGCACATATGCAACATAAGCTGAAGCTTCAGCACTGTTGATTATAATCATAATTGGACACTTTTGGGTTATACAACTGAGGGAATCACAGAAATGATCCAACCATATGTGTGGGTTTAAAACTCAATGCCTCCATCTCAGCCCAGCCCTAAAACCAACAGATGCTTCAGGACCCCTCACCTCTGTGTGTTCCTGGTGCTCTGGTAAGTAAGGGAAGGCCTCAGCCTTCAGTTCCTCCCTGCACCTGGACTGCGGTGCTCTTCAGTTGCTGCTCCTCCTCTTCCATAAAAGCAAGAGGGCTCTAGCTCAGGGCTCCCTATACCTGCTTTATCTTACAAGAACAGTGACTCGAAGACAGGAAGCAGCAGTGGCTCCAGCTCCCTCATTCTCCCTCCCATTTTGAAAATCAACTATCGGCACCTCTCCTCACTTCCCCTCTTGTTAAAGGAGCACGGACTGTAAGCTAATAAGCTCCCTGCCTTCATTTTCCTGAAGCGAGAGATGACCACAGGTCTTGAGGTTTTACCAAAACTGGCCTGAAACCTCAGTTTGACTAAAGCCTACCAGGACAGCTTGGTAGTCCTTCCGACGTAGGACTATGCTGGGCTATTTGGACTTGGTGAAGGCTGATCCTACAGTTTCTCCTTGTGGGCTGTCTCTTGTACCCTTACAGAGCCCCACTGCAGTCAATGGTGTTCCTCATGGATAGGGTACCAAATTCATGCCATGAAAAACATGTGACTGTGAAATCTGGTCTCAGTTGGATTGAGACAGGGGAACGGATGTTAGAGAATTTTCCTAACTATGCTGGCCATCAATCTAATATGGTATGTAATATTTAATGGTATGAGCTGTATGCGGTCTGATCCTGCAGAATGCTGAGCTCTGTTGTAGTAAAAAGTGTTCAATGCCTCACAGGACTGAACTCTGTAATAGCTGCAGAGTCTAGGGGCAACTGGACTGAACTCTGTGATAGCTGCAAAGCCAAGGGACAACAACAGTGTTAAAGAACAACATCAGCTTTAACTCTAAATGTCTTGATATTATTTTAAACATAGTTATTTTATAGTCAACATAACTGAAACTCAGTGTATTTCTGACTTTTAATAATACTACTTTAGAGACAAGTGAAAGCATGAATTTTATCTTTTGACTTTCTATCACAAACAAGTACCTTTCATTCAGATTTAACATAAGTACTGTTACCCAATTTACTACTGTTATCCCAGCTATTCCACCTCCCACCCCCTTAATGGCTGCAGGGTAAAAATATACATCTTCAAGCAGACTGACGTAAAACTGTACACAAAGCAAGCAGTGAATAGAGTTATGGGCCTGATCTACTACACTGTAGTGTCTTTCTAAAACGGTGCATGTAGCTCAGCATGGAATGTTATGATTGGATATGCTACAGGTTTCCAAATAAAAAATTTTGTTTTCATTCCAGTCTGTTTATATAAAGGTTCTGAAGATTACAACTGGCAGGTTATTTCTAACCCCCATTTTCTCTTTCCCTTCCACAACCCATATCCCTCCCAAGCCAGCCCACACTCTGAGCCTGAAAAGTAACAACCTGTCATTCTCCAGAGCTGTTACAGTAATATATCTGGTAATAAATCACCAGTACTGTAGATGCAAAGTCAAAACTGTGAATCACAACTGGAGCAAGCAGGAAGGAACATTTAATTGTATGTAAGTCCTATCACAACTGGGCATGGCAAATTTAGTTACTGCATCATCATTTGGCATCCAGGAGAAATTGGCCTGGTTAACTTTAGCTACAGTAACGTCTGTAATTAATTAGCCAGTGATTGTCTGTCTGAATCTAATACAGGTCACTGAATGTCACCCATTTTTTTCTTACAAAACAAGGAGTGAAGTATAAACTGGCAGTTTCTTGCATAGTTATATTTCATCACTTATGTTATACCACACTTATCAGGAGACACAACAAATAATTCAGGAAGATAAAGAATTAAAATTTTATGTATGGTCTTTGGAACTGGGAATGTCTTCTTGTTCTGCATTTGTACAGTACCATGAACTAGGTCAACAGGGACCTAGTCCATGGCTAGAACTCGTAGGTGCTACTGCAATACAAACAATAAAATAATAACCAATGAGTCAAAATGTTCGTATCTACTCACAAGATTTTCAATGCAGCGCTATTTATATATTTCCCACTGATCTGAAATGTAAGATAGATATTTTGGGACCAATCTTGGAACTGACAGGAGTAAGGGATGCAGGATTAGATCCAACTGAATAACTTAGAGCTGAACTGAATGCTGCACGGCTCCCACGTCAGAGTGAGAGAAGAAAACTCTCCATTAAACCCTGAGCTAGGATAGCATGTAGAATTCGCACAAAGTGAGTCTAGTCACTGGAAAGGGAGTTAGGCTACCTGACAGAGTCCAGTGGTTTCTGGCTAACAGCTGGCAGATACAATATGAAGCAGAGAAGTTTTTTGTGAAAAGCAATCAGCAATGAGTCTTTAGTAGCTGTTACGTTCATGGCATACAAACAGAATGTAGATAAAAAATATAAAATTATTTCTGGAAGGTAATAATGTAACTTTTATTCTTAAAATCCAGAACACACAATAACCAGAAAGACACACAAAACAGGCTGCTCTGCAAGGCAGAGGGGAACAATTCATTCACTCACTCACCCCATGTTCTAGGTTGGCTTTTTCCAAACTAACTGCATCTCCCAGATTAGATATCATGCTTTGCTACAAAGCACTCCAGCCTGTAAGCAGGACCAGGAAACGTCCCTTCCCGTTCTTTAAGCAATAGCTTGCAATTCCAATGCAGTTCTCAATATACAACAATAACATTTGTAAAAATGTATTTTAAAAGTTAAGTAAACAAATAGGGTACCACATGGAATGTAAAGTATATACATTTGACTTCTTAAATCCCGATTCAGTGCCCAATGAAATCAATGGGAGTCTATTAATTTTGTCGGTTCTGAATCAGGCGCTTGGTCATTAAATGTGTTAAAAGGCAGCAGGGATTTGCAGGCTATTTTTCATGAATGGCCCTCAAATCTGGAAGTAACTTCCCACGCTGTGGTCCTAGATAGCCAACCTGCAAGGCTCATGCTTTTTTGAGCTTTAGATGAGGGGCTGGATTGAGAAATATGCAGTGTGTGTATGGGGTGATTATTACTTTTGGGATTAACATTATTCTTAATCTGGGTTTCTTTGCACTCAATATATATTTCTGGATTTTTAAAATTAATTTTGTATATTTTACATATTAGGAAAAGTGCCTGCAGTTGTTAAGAGAACACACTTTAAGGAAGTGCAACTATAAAAGATAAATACTATAAAGAGCCTTTTACATTGTTTTTAGTGATATTTTCTATGCAATGTTTTAGAAATTAATTACTTCCCACTTCCATCTATAGCACATTTTTCTATTTTAAGACACTTATTTTCTTTCTCCCCTCTATTTTGAATGAAGATGAAATCAACATGACTACCTTTAATATTAATTCAGTATATATCTAAGGTTTGATGTAACAAGCCTTACATAACTGTGCAGTTAGAAGGAATGGAGTAAGCAGCCTCCCGACCTTGTACAGCCAGCGTAAGTATCAATCAGAATTGCAGTCCTGCAGTCCTAGAATAAGATCACAGCAACCCCTTACTCTGTCTCGGTCCCTTGCCATCCCATCATAAAGAGTAACTTTTTTGGCTACTATGGCACTCTTGTGCAGGGTATTAAGGCAATTAATCATTTTAATTAAATTTAATTTGCTGAGAACCTATATTCATATAGGCCTTGAAAATGCAGAGAAGAAATCACCCTGAAACACTGAATAAGCTTTTTCTCCTTATAAGGGCTTTTCTACATAGGGACTAGAAGGAAAGCTAATACAAATGAACTAAAAGTGTCCATCTGAAGTGGCCTTAATATATGTTATCTTAATTCAGGAAAATTTAACTACAATGAATTAAGGCTACTTTAATTCTGAATGAGAGTATCCACATAGGGGTTTAATGCAGTTTTACCACAGTTTAAACTAATACACTTTCAATTCACATGTTTAGTTAATTTGGATTAATTTTCCTGCACATACCTGTGCCAAAATAAAATGAGTTGCTGCAGGATAGTTAAACCTGTTTTCTTACAGAGGTCTGTCAATATATATATCTTCCCCCTTAAAGAGGCTTCTCTTTGTCCATGATTAAGAGAGACTTCATTAAATATCTGTGACCTATCAAAACTGGATTTCTGATCACCATACTACGCACACATGTAAAATTAAGAAGTTGTCCCAGATGCAACTTTGAACACATGCACTATTAAAAGATAACAAGCTATACATTTTCACTTGACTGTTTAAAACCAATGTTCCCCAGAAGATGCTTATAGCAGAAAATAGTGTAAACAGAAATGTTACCTCAATACCAGATTTCATTTGAAATTGCCAATTCATTAGCATAGTGCTGAAGATCCACGTCTGCAATTTATATTAACAATCAATCCATAATTCACATATTTCTTAATCCAAACAGCAATACTTTTACCTGTGTTTTAAATCCAGAGATTTTAGGGCTGAAAGTGTCCAGCTGTGCCATCTCTGTTGGTCTCCTATGCAAGTATTTATATTGTAAACTTTTCAAGGCAGGGGCCTAGTATGCATATTTGACTATAAAATCCCATGTACACACTTAAACCTGGGCTACATTGGTCCACACCCCTGAGTGCTGTAGCTCTGCTGACCTAGCCCACTGGTAGACGCAGCAAGGTCAATGGAAGAAGGATTCTGCCAACCTAGTTACCATTGCTCAGGGAAGGGGTGTTCCTTCAGCAACGGTAGATCTGCTTCCATCCTTGTATGCTGCATCTACAGTAGGCTATGCTAGCAGAGCTATGGGGTCATAGTTATGCTGTTATAGTCCCCATAGTATAGAGCATGGCCTTGGTACACCCTACCTAGCAGTAACAGTAATAATAAAGCACTGGAAAAGCTTAAAAAGCTCAACCAGCAGTGTGGCACTTCTCAACAATACCAACATATAAAAGTAAAGCTATTCTGCAAACCACTAGAAGTAGAACTTCTGTACTCTTGTCCAAGAGCCAACAGCTATCTATTGTACACATCGTAATCCTTTATATACAATCTTTTCTTTCAACCATATGAGTTTCTTGTCAAGGAGCTCTTTGAGGATTTCTTGAACGATTCCAGTTTGTTTTAATGAAAGGGAAAGAGAATCTCTCAAATTTTACACTGCATAGGTCCCCTAGATAAGCTTATTATAGCTCTCCTGACAGCTAGTCAATAACACTCCTGCTAATAATTTTTTTTGCTTAGATTATAGCATTTCCTTTATGTGGCTCTTTTTTATGTGCCTATTAGGATCATGAACTGAGAAGGAAAATTTTTTTGCTAAGTGGAAAGCTCCTCTAAAATTGGAGAAGGCACCATAATATAAAAATCTAGCTTTATGAATCTTTTGATATTTCTGATGTTGGGGGACAGGCACATCTGGCCATGCAGCTATCACAAAATGATTCAAGATTACTAGTTAAACTTCCTTTCCCTTGGGTACCACATTTCCTTCTGCTGGTTCAGTAAACCTGCTGCACACAAATCCATATATGCTCAAGAGATGTTTTACTGCTCATGTCAGGACTCATTTGGTTTCACAGATACTTGATTTGAGCTTTGACGTGCAGTAATTGTTGATGTGAAGCATTCTTATCAAATGTCTTGCTGCTCCAAAGGCCAGGCAGAGATTTTTAGGATTAAGAACGCAACACTGGCCTTCAACCCGTTCATGGGCAAAATCTAGGGATAGGAGAAATCCATTCGGAAGCAGTGTATGTGCGCAGTAAGAAGCTGTCACAGAGTACCCAGAAAACAGTCCAGAAAATAAGACTTGGGTCTTGTCTCTCCTTGCAGCAGTGCACAGGGTACATGGAGCTTCACATCGAAGAGAAAAGCAGGCTGCAGCCACACTGGGATGTGCAGCTACACATGGCAGGGAAAGGCTCTGGCAGGGGGAGGCAGCACAGAAAGGCTCTGCCAGCAATGAACTGCTGGATCCTTTCCCTGCTGCCTCCCCACTGCCACAACCTTTCACTGAGGTGGGGAAAAGACTCCAGCAGTGGGGAGGTTGTGGGCATGTAGAGAGTTGTGTACAGTCTATACTCCAGGGTTCCAGCATGTTTACACTCTACTTGCCGAAGCAGTGCCTCACCATCTACACTGCTGTTGATATTCATGCTAGCTGGGCATGCAAGGTCTGTACTCTACACATCACTGCAAATGTAAACATACCATGAGTGCCAAAATGTTGCCAGGGAATTTATGGATATTCCTTACCAAGTAACAAACAAACATACAACCCCCCCAAAAAACCAAATCATAGAAGAACTTTAAGGTGAAGCACTTGAGAGTCAGAAAATAAAGTTAAGGTTCCCCACACAGCTTTTGTTTATATGAAGAGTCTTTAAATTACAACCATCCCCTGATACTTTTTCTTGCCTCATTCAGAGCCTAATCCAGGTCCTACTGCAATCAGCAGAAGCTTCACTACTGACTTCAGAGGAAGTGAATCAGGTCCTCAGAGCACAGAATAGATGTGGCTCAGAGAAGGCAGCTGATCAATATTCCTTTTTATCCTCATCCAATCCTATCCAAATGATGCACTTAAATCAAGATTTTTTGAAACAGGTTTTTCTGTGGTGCTTCTTGCAGTGCATTTGTGCCTTAAGGAATTTATCCTCTGGTCAGGAGGTCTCTCACAGAAATACTCATAGGCTTGCCCCAAGTTACACAAGAGATCATAGAATCTCAGAGTTGAAAGGGACCTCAGGAGATCATTCAGTCCAACTCCCTCCTCAAAGCAGGACCAATCCCTATTTTTACCCCCTACCCCTAAATGGCCCCCTCAGAGATTGAATTCTCAACCCCTGGGTTTAGCAGGCCAATGCTCAAACCACTGAGCTATCCCCTCCCCTGATAAGTGAAAAATATCCCCCTCCCTAACCTTCCATTCTCCCTATCTCATAGAGCTTGAAAGATCATAGAGTCCAGTCCCCTGCCTACACTAGCAGGACCAAGTATTGTCCCCTGACAGATTTTTTGCCCCAGATCCCTAAATGGCCCCCTCAAGGATTGAACTCATAACCCTAGGTTTAGCAGGCCAATCCTCAACCCACTCACTTATCCCTCCCCTCCTTTGATTTGATCAGAGACAAAATAGAACTCTAATTTCCTGGGTCTCAGTCAGATGCCTCAACCTCAAAACTATTCTTCCTTTTCCAGCGGATACCTAAACCATTCATCACTCCCCATGCAACATCTGCAGCGAATGAAGCAAGAATACTCTGCACCTCAGACTAGTTCATTTTACAACCCTGTTTCATTCTATGTCCATCATATGCACAGATTGAGGTAGGAGTCCTGCCAAACAAAACAGTACATGATCATCTAATAAAAGGATGAATGCAATACATGTGCACAAGAGTGCAGAGTTAAAGCTGTACATACAACTTGTATTTTGTTATTTTCTCACCTTCCCTTTTCATTCCTAACATCTTTTCAGCATAGGTGTTTCATGGAACTTCCTGCACTTTTAAAAAGAAAATTGACTAAACAAAATGAAAGTGCTCCATTCAGAGCAATATAGGCAATGCATAAGACAGGAGTCCTTGCTACATTCCAGGCACACCTTTCTGTATCATATACAGCACTGATCCCCTGACTCCTGTCTTTTTCCACACTTATCTATACTTATTTTCTGAAGGAGACAGGCCTCTGTCTCGGGCTTCTTTACTAAGCAGGCATAAAGAGGTCAAGATGCTTATACTACACATGCCAATAGAATGTTGGCAGGCTGTTAACACACCACATTAAAGGAATTCAGTGCACATGCCCAAAGTCCTTTTCATAAACGCATATAATTTTCACAAATTGCAACCAGACCAATGAACCACACACACCTGTGACTCAGGGATTATCCCTCTGCCAAATTCAGAAGTATAAATCAAACCACTGAAGCACTATAGTCATTGAAAAAACAGGTTGTAATACATTTATCCTCATGGGAAACATATATTTTTTTCATTCTTCGTTCTTAAAAACAACCACCCCAAAGCAACACACACACACACACACACAAAAATGTTTTTGCTCAAATTTACCAAAATACTGATTCCTGGGCTGAAAACAAACCTAACAGATTTTCCAGCCCCAAAAAAGGTAGAAAATTAAAGAAGTCATAAAAAGCTGAAAATTGCTACAATGGGAATGCATTTGTAATTAAAGGCATCAATTCAATTTCATAAAAAAAAACCTAAAAGAACAAAAAGAAAATTAAGTGTATCATGCAGAAACACAAACCTCCATATATCCCAACAAATACAAAAATTACTTCACCGCTTAAATATTTAGTTTCATGCTAGAGTTCTACCCAGGGGATTGGGGTTTCCTCAAGACTTCTTCCATTCAGTTCCCCAAGAAGTCAATTCATCTCCAGTCTCTCCACTCAGTTTCCTTTAATAGGCATACATGAATGCCTCTCTAAAGAATAGCAGAGGGCTAGCAAAAAAATATCATAAAGCCTCTGCCGTCTGTTGTTGCTGACTGTCTGTTGTAGCCGATTTGGTCCCAGAATATCAGAGTTAAAAGGAGGATGAGGTAAGATCTTTAATTGGACCTACTTCTGTTGGTGATGGGGAGACAAGCTTTCGAGTTCCACAGAGCTCTTCTTCAGGTCTGGGAAATGTGCTCAGAGGACTTATGATCATTTTTTGTTAGCGTTCTGCTGTCCTTTAGGCAAGCATAGACAATATAAGCCAACTGCAATACCTTACCCACCTCATTTTACTAGCCAGGAGAAGCATGGCCTGAACTGTAAGATCTCCAAAACCAAAACCCCTAACATACATATGGCGTCTCCGAGAAAAACTTACTGAAATTCAACAAGACACAATACTGGACACAGATCAGCCCCTATAAAATGGTGTGACCCTGATCTGTCTTGTTCATGCAGAAACTGGTCTCCCACTCCTTTCAAGGCTCATGGAATGAAGTAACATGCCCATCTTAATGTGCATGCCTGATGGTTGTAAAATGAATGCATTATAAAAATGCAGTAATACAGTGGGCAAATGTAAAAAGTGCATTCCAGTTATAGTGGTCTTACCAGTTCTAGTGATATTCCCTATACTTAGATAGGGAATATTGTTGGAAGTAATAGTATCAATAAAACTGGAATGAGCTTTTTAAGTGTACCCACTGTATTTAGCTGCCAGGCAATTAGTCATGCCAAAATGAAGGTAACAATTATGTAACCAAAATCACATTCAGTAGCCTCATGTGATGCCATGACTACTGTAATATGCTTAGCCTGCTCTTTTTGTATATAAAACAAAGTTGAGGGTTAACAACAACAAAATCTTAAATATATGACCATTCCATTCAACAATTATGCAAAAAATGGCATAGTATTTTGTGGGAGGGGCATTTGCTAATATTTGCAGCCACATTTAAAATGAATAACTATTTTTACTGGGGCTTCACATCCAAGTTCTCCATACTATACTTATCTTCTCTTCTTAATAGTTGTCCTTTTTCCTATGGACCTGTGTCTTTAGAAGGGACACTTTGAGCAAATCACTTAACTTCTCTGTGCCAGATTTCCTATATGTAAAACTAGTATACTTATCAGCATCACAGAAGTGCCAGGTTTACTGGAAAGTGCTTGGAGATCCTGAGATGAAAGGCTCCATATAAGAGCTGAAAATATTATCTTTGATGTGGTTTGCTGCCTGGGTGACCTGCACAGTATTCTACTCTATATACTTCAGAATTATGTGGTTATGTACTTAGGCACTGATGCTGAAATCCAGTGCACACAGGCTCAACACTGCCTGAGTGGATCTCCAGTGAAATCATAGGTCTCCACACTGACATAGCACACCACAAATTCAAGACTGGGGCTTTATGTAGAGCAGCAGGTATCATTAATACATAAAAGACCAGAAGCTAAATCCCCTCAACTGGTAAAAACTGTGCACATGGAGCTATGACAATTTACATTAGGTAAGGATCTGCCCCCAGAAATACGAAGCGCTGTAAAAAGATAATGGGACGTTATGCTTTAGAGAATCCCCTCCTATGATTCTATAAATTTATGTTACTTTAATATACATCATTTTCTTCTGGTCACTGATGATGTTTGAAGTAAAGTCATTATCCAACTATTTTTGCTTCTTTTTTTAAAAAAAGCTGATGCTGCCAATTCAATATCAAAACTCACTTTTGATAGACTCATTGCAAAGGCTAGTCTAATCGTTTGTTGTGGGGAAAAAATGGTGGAAGTGAGATATATGTGCTAATGTAAAAGAAAATATTATTTGGGGCTAATTCATTAGAAAAACTGTTAAAGAATAGTTTATCCATATTCCAAGGTCAGTGAAGTCTAGGATGATTTGCCGCACACAGTATGTGCCAGATGCTCACCTGAAGCTTTATTTAACTTACATTGTGCATCCCAGATCAAACCTTTCAGGAAAGAAGAATACATATAAGCATGCTTATTTTCTGTTCTCGTCCTCATTTGCACACCTTACTTTGCATGCCTGTCAACTTTCCCAACATGCACCGCACCGTACAGCCAGGGTGGGAAATGCCAGCAGTGAGTTACTGAAATGTGAGAGCCACATTTCAGCAGTTTATGGATCAGTCTGAAGTATTGTACAGCAGATTACCCTTTCCAGTGTTTAACATACTATAGCAAGAGTAGGTAGTAACCACATTGATACAATTTGGTTTAAGCTTTGACAAACTGTCTACCACATAAGTGTAAAACTATCAATTTATTGTGTTGCTGTTATATACTCAAAATTCTGTATTATGAAAATAAGTACTTCAGGCATTTCTAGCTAAACTAATATTTATCTAATATTCATGTTCTTTACCTGGAAATGGACACTTTTCAATGATAATACTGAAAATCAGTTTCCATCATATCTTTTTTTTTTTCCAAAAACAGACTTTTTTTGCAAAGTTAGCCCTTTTAAACTTTCCACATCTGATCTGAGCATAAACATTAGTATCTCTAGAAAATTTTGGTATCCCTTTTGATTTTTGATAATCCCTATGGATTATCAAGATTATAATCTGGATTACAAATTATTATGACCAGGATTATAATCTGTATTATTATCATCAGGATTATAAATTATAATTTAATGGATTATTTTTCTCAGGATTATCCACTTTTTATCATTTAAAAACCTCTGTTTTTGAAATTGCATATATCTTAATGATTGAAAATACCAAACTGAGGATGCATAGTATAAAACTTTAGGCAATTTAATGTGCAAGTTTTCCGACAAAGACATTCTGCTGTTCTCTGCAGCATGGGCTGCGCCCCCTCAGGCACTAAGCAAAATCAGTTATTTTCAAGAAAGTGCCTGGGCTGCTCCCCTTGTGCACTCAGTGGGACAGGAAGTGTCAAGATAATGCCCACCCCTCAAAAACTTCACTGCATGAAGCAGGTCAGCTTGCACCAGGGAAACTTGTTTCCACCATCAACCAGGATAATGCAGCCTCAACCCACTCTATCCTGTCTACCTGGGAACTTAGCTGTCAATGGAGTTTGAATCCATGACCTTCAGAGAACACCCACAACTGGAAGGAAATCAAACTCACGTGCTACCAGGGAAGATTATTCAACAACTTGGGAATCTTGCCTGTTTTACTTAGCCATGTACCCAGAACTCTCACTCCTCAGACCACTGGCACAAAGGTAAGTAATACAAGGAAGAATCATCATGAAAAATGTTATGAAGGTGATAAGACAAATTTGATTGGATTTAACCATCCTAGGCTCGTAAGCTGCAAACAGACCCACAAAGTTTGAGAAAGGAACTACCCTTCTTTTGAAAATGGACCAGAAAGGATGCAGTCATTAGGCACAACAAAACTGGGTTGAAGATCATTTGAATTTTTCTGTGGGCTTATGCCTCAACCCTAATATTGTTTCAGAAGTGCCTAATGGATTTAGGAGCACATGTTCTGTAGAAAGTCAGTGGGACATGATGCTTTTGAGAACCTCTAAGTTTCTATAATTCTTTATTACTTTAACACATCATTCTCTTTTGGTTGCTGCTTCAAACATTAGCATGAAAGCTGCTATCCAACTATTTTTTTAAAGCTGATACTGCCAGGTCAATATTAAAACGATGTCATTACAGATTTATTTGTAGCAAGTCAATAGGGCACTTCTTTGCTTTCTCATCACAATACTGCCCATAACTTCTCCATCCCACTGTTCTAAATATTAATTATAAGTCAGCAAACAATCTGTAAATCAGTCCAACTTCTGTGTATATCTTCTGTTCCCCTGAATGAACATCCCCAGAGTTTCAAAATTTTTTGGCCACATTGCACTCTAAATTTTCTATCTACTTTCCTTCCCTTCTCTGAAATACCTCTGACTTTTGGTGTCACAGATTGAGATCATCTGATGGCTTTGGGAGTCACACACTGACCTCAAGAGGAGAACACAGTATTGTTCACTTCAGTGTGTCTGAAGAGAGAAAGATTAACCCTATTAGACAGCAGAGATCAGGTATATTTTTTTAAAAAACCACAAGTACTATGAAAATCTGAAAAAAAAAGAGGAAGAGATGGTATAAAGGACAAACCAAGGTCGCTGCTGTTTTGTTTAAGAGTTACCATGGACCAGTCCTACTTAACGTACATATAAATAATCAACTCCACAAAATGAGCACAGAAATCATATATACCACTATATCAACTCTGAAATCCTAGTGACTGACATTCTTCCCACTAATATTTTGCCCCCATGTGCCTTAAATATTCCCACATACCTTTACAAATGCTATTCATTTCACCTTTGATATTTTTGAAGCTTTGTCTTCTGGTCTGAATTTTTAGCTTAAATATTTGAAAATTTCAGTATCTGGAAAGGTGCCTTTCAATTCTGATCTGTCTCACTTCGCATGCATGTTTCACCTACATTGAGAACAGCTCCTCAACATTTAGTTAGAGGACTTGAACTGTTACAACTATATAGTAATTACTCTTTCGGATGATTATGAATAAAAATCCAAAAAGGAAACCACCATTTATCTTAACTGAGCTAAACAACAGAAAGCATAACACTGGTTTGGAAACTCATTAGCAATGAGCACAGACGTAGAGACATTCTGACACAAAACCTCTTTCAGCAGTCAGAAATAGAACACTTTCTGCATTTGTCACCTTTCAGGTCCGAGTTTCCAGCACGCTCCTTGTTATACGCAATTAGCTCCATGCCAAGATTTGGTACATTTCGTAATAAATCCCTTGACCACATTTGCTGCAGGCTTGGCAGCTGTGGAAAGGCTCTATTCATTAAGGCAGCAACCAAGCCACAGAACTTACCACACAGCACAGCTCACTTGTAGAATTCCAGCAGGCAACAAATTTCAACAGCCATCACTCCCTCCTTTCTTGCTTGAAAAAGCCTGACATATGACTGTGATTAAGTAGGATATGAAAAAGCTCCAATAACTTTTCTCTTTTTCATCCCTCACCTCCCCCTTTCCACCCCTCAAACACCCAAAAAATCCCCCTCCTCTCAGAGCACTACATATTAGGTAGAACCGGGGTGGGGGGTTGCCTGCATTTAAAACAGTAACCATCTGTTTCTTTCAGGGAAGCTGTCTCCCCTTCTCGGGTTTCTTCAGTTTTGGAACACTAACATCGTGGCACAATGTAAAGCTTGCTCTAGGCTGGGAAAGTTCTCTATGAGGCAAACAAGAACAGCAGCAGCAACCACTGGCCATGAGGCCATATGTTCAGAGACAAAGCAAGCAGAAAAAGCTTACATTTTTCCAGCTGTTACTCTTCAGCATTCCAACAGCTACAACCACAAAAACCAGGCTAGGAGCAGTAGGAGTACATGCAAGTGTGTTTCACAGTCTTGTTGAAGAGTGTGGGGGGAAAACAATCCTTATCTAGGCTTTATGTCTGCACTTCACCCCACCTCACAACGTCATTTTCTTGCAGCCAGTACTGGGAAAATCCAATTCTGGTGCTGAAGAATTGAACAGCTAGTGACCTATGTAAAGAAGTCTGATCATAGTGTGCATATATTTTTGGGGTGTCTGGTAGCATTGGTTAAGAGTCTTTAAGGCCTCTGTTATAATGGAGGATGGGAAACTTTTTCAGAAAAAATGGCTCCAACCTCATCTTTCTCTGAACAGACCTCTAACCTTAAAGGGTTGAATTGTTCAGCCAGGGAGACTGGATTACTGTAATGAATGCTACATAAGTATACACCATAAATACATCCAGAAACTTAAGCTGCTGCAGAGCACAGCAGCCCACTTGGTAAGTGGTTCCCTCTCAGTGTCAGTATATGTTACCTATGCTCCATGGGGTTCACTGACTGACTGCTGTTTTTCAGGTGGAGTGTAAAATGTTGGTTTTAACCTACAAAGCCCTACATGTCTAAGGAATTGAAAATTAACTGCTGTTGACTCAGACATGGAAATGTGAATAGCCTTCTGGCAGCAGGAAATGGGGTCTGGGACAGATAAGACCAAGCAAGAAGTTTTAGGAGCAACCAAAGCAGAAGAGAGAGCTATGCCAGTAAAAGGAACCTTAAGATCAGTGAAACTAGTGGAGGAGTCTGTTAATAAAGTCTCTCTCTTAGCGAGGTCTTTTTCTGACTCTACACCGAGCTTTCAGATGGAGTTGGTGGGGCAGCCAGCTTGCTGCCCTTTTTGTTATAACTCTTCTGGCTGCTATATAGTCTTTGTCTACACACAGAAAATTCCAAATTTGTCCAATTTCCTAATTTGTCCTTGTAGCCAGGATCAAACCTGGGTTTTCACAGATATCCCTATTCATTTACGCTGTTGCAGTATGAGGCACATGAGTCACTTCAGCAGTTGCCATGAACAAAGTATTCTGGTTATCTGCAATAAAATACTAAGTTAGTAAAAACAGCTTCCTTTTGAAACCAAGTAAAACGTAGCAGTCAGAATGTCTTTTGCCATTTAACACAATTTCACTAAGCTCAGAAGGATAACAATAATAGCAGATATTCAGATATACTAGTAGATGGTATTTTTTGTATTAGCTACCTACAAACACAGCACATGGATACTTTACTTCCTGGTTCAGCTTTAGACAGTGGAACCATATTGGTATTCCCCAGTTATGCTGTGGGGTGTAGCTGAGCAGGGAAGCACAACATTCTGGGCCTAGTTTGCTACTTCCTGGACCCTTGCATGTATTTTGATTTGGTACTGTTTTACTGCCCACTTTGCACACACTTCACAGATATAAATGACTACACAAAAAGGCAATGGAGACTAGATAGTGTGGGAATGAACTGTTCAGCACTACAAAGCCACTCAAGAAACATACAGTAACTACACATTCTCAGTTTTCTCAAATGTTCTTTCCTATAAGCTTGTATTTCAAACAGTCTTTACGTTACTTCTTTCTTGTACAATTGGAAAAGAAAGAAGCTGTTGCTTTTACTGGGACGTGCTGATTTCACTCCCAGTCATGATAAAATAGTTGAAGCTCAGCTCTGTAAGCCTCTGCTTTAGCCATTCACAGAGGTTCTTCCAGGATTTTAGGACACCCCTTGCCTCCATCCTTCACACATGAGCCCAACTCCATTAAAAATCCCCCATAATGATGCTCTGTTTATATTCCCTGTGATGTCCCCACAGGTTTCAACAAATAAGAAGTGAAACCGGAAAGTCACACCCCAGCAGTGACATGATTATTCCTAGTGACACTTCCTTAAATGGCAGGGAGAGTCAAAGACCTCTAAGAAAAGTGAGAAATGAAGGTTTGGGGAGTGTGACTGGAACTGAGAGGAGGACTTTGATAAGGAGGAAGTGAGGCTGAGGATAAGTTATCCACAGGAACAATTTACCAAGGGATGTGATAAATTCACCGTCATTCTGAATCTTACATCATGATCAGAGGTCTAAGAGTTATAATGTAGTTAAATAAACTGTTGGGCAAACTGCAGGAATATTTGGTTTAAATCTGTGGCTTGTGTTAATACAGGAGGTCAGACTAGATAATCATGATGCCCCCAGCTGGCCTTAAAATCTATTATTCTATTTTCTCATATCAAGCTCCTTTGGGAGCACTCCCCAGGAAAAGAACAGAAGACCCAAAAATACCATGATCATGGTCAACAGTATCAAAGGCCGCTGACAGGTATACCCAGGGTGAACTGATTTAAATAAACTGACTTAAATCACCAATTTTAATCAGATTAGTAAGCAGGAAACCTTGATTTAGACAACAATTTAATCATTTTGCATTTGTACTTTTTAGGTATTTTACAAAAGAACGTTTCATTCTCACTGGGTGGCGCTCTCTCTCTCCTCTCCATCAAACTAGCGCAAGAGAAAGCAGCTGATGAAATTAAGATGTCTTTCTCTATTTCTATGTTCTTTACCTACAAAAACTTTGGTACATTTCAGAGGTTCTGTGTGATGTTCTACAGCTGGGTGATACAAGCTTTCCTAAACAAATTGAAACATTGAAGTGACTTTACAGCCTTCATCTTCTTCTATACAGCTAGCGATACTTTTGCTAGCTGATGTAATGTTTATTTTTTTCCATCAGACAAGCTAGCCTGTGCATTGAGAGAGCCTATTTGTGATCACATTATAAACAGATTGTTCACATACCTCTTATGTAATCAAACTCATGTTTATGGATAGTTATCAGTGGACACTGAAGGACTATTTTGTGAAAGCCTCCACTAGTGATAGCTACAAGAATAAAAGGGTCCAGAGGTAGAAAAACAAAAATCTTCTCTCAAAATTTAATGATTTGAGGGTCTGATACTCTAGTCCTTACTTGAGCAACACACCCCATTAACATCATACACTGTACCAAAGTACCAGCAAGCTTGTATAATGACAGGGAGAGTGCTGCTTGATTAAGAGCTGCTGTTTCAGACCCTGAACAAGGAACACTGGAATTCTTGAGACTAACACAGTATAACCTGTGACAAGCAAAATTATTTAAAGTACATATATTTATTGATGTAGATAGTTTGGATTGCAGTTTATAAAACTGAGGCATCTAAACACTGCCACTTCTTCACTCCCAACTAACCCTGGCCATAAAAAGCGTGGTAAAGAAAGAAAACTATTTTCTCCTAACATCACTTCATCTCTTCCTTTCCTAAATGAACTTTTGTCAAATCTACTTCCTATAAACACACGTCTTTTCTCTAAATCCTCTTCTTTTTAATATACTATTCTGGAACATAGTTACTTTCGAACAAGCTTCACCAACCCAACATCTACCACAACACCCCACAAGTGGTGAGTAAAACAAAGAAGAAATACAATTGAAAAGTGAGAAATAGATTAAATGAAAGCAGAGGAGAAAACTTTTAACCTTTTGTTGCTAGGATTTCCTGATGTGAAATATCAATGTATTTTGCATCCCTTGTAACTCCCATCAGCCCTCAGAAATTAACACCTGATTCACCTTCCATAGTGCTGAAGATGTTTAGTATCTTGCAGACCTTGGCCAGCACCTCATAAAATTGATTGTTCAGTTACTAAGACATTCTATTGATTAAGTCTCTCGATTTAGACAGATTCGGATAGTGAAACAATGTAACAGTCATTTTGAGAAGATTCGCTGAACTCAACGAGAATTAAGGATGTCACAGATCATGCCTTTAGGCCTTGATTCAAAACCTACTGAAGTCATACAACTGAATGCAGTGATCAGGCCCTTAACCTTATCTGAAGATCCACTCACCTTTCCTATTTACTGTTATACATCTGGCATATTCCTGCCAACTTTATTATGTCACCTTGTAATCTATTGTGCTCAGTTTACTCTGATTGAACACTGGAGCATTTGATGAGTCCCGATAATGAATGTTCATCCTGCTTTGTGCCATGAACTCAGAGGTGGTGTAGATCATTATCATTTTAAACAAGGTTTCCAAGTGTAATTTTTGGCAACTAAACAGGAACATACATCACACCTGAAATACCACATACTCATTTTAGTCTATATTTTTAGCTTTGGGAATCAGATCTGAAAGTCATCAAACAAGTTTGCTGCTCACCTATATCAGGTGACATTTTAATTGTAGCTTTTAACTATACACATACTAATAGGGAGAGCTGACATTAAATAGAGAGAGACAAGGTGGGTGAGGTAGTATCTTTAACTGGACCAACTTATGTTGGTAAGTGACAAACTTTCGGGCCACACTGCAGACCTGAAGAACAGCTCCATGTGGCTCAAAAGCTTGCCTTTCACCAACAAAGCTGGACCAATAAAAGATATTACCTCACCCATCTTGTCTAATATTCTGGGACCAACAAAGCTACAACTACACTGCAGAATAAATATATCGTCAGAGTCTTAAATGAAAGCAATTTTCTTACCTCTGTGGTAATGTGCTTTTCATGAATTTCTTTTTATTACTGCAATAGCAATCAGTGGTGTTCAACAGAACTGGAAAGAAAATCCCTTAAAATGAACTTAGTAGACCTCATAAGAGACTCTTTAAAACCTTATAAGCAGTTTATATGTGGATTTTAAATGCTTATCATTTCAAAATCCATGCAGTTTTTGGAACAATTTTCCAAATCTCCATATTTGTCAGCTCTAATATTTTAAGAATAAAAATACTGTTTCATCACAAGGGCATGACGGTATACAGGCCAGAACTCAAAAGCCCCTTAGGATTGTCTAGCAACTGCTGTACTACTGGATATTATCCTGTTTATAATCCATCATTCCTCACAATCAGAGGGTATCCTTGAGTTCCGCAATCCTTTGTCTAGGAATCTTGAACACAACTCTGACCACTGTTTACAATTATGAAAATGTTTTGAATCCCCAAAAAAACTTGGGCATGTTGTTTCATGCTGCAGGGACCTAATGCCAAAACCTGACAACTACGTGAAATAAAAAGGGGAAAAATGGTTGTTTATGAACCTGAGATTTCCCCACCTCGTCTCACACTTACTAAAATATGTATTGTCTTCCTCCTCTTCTTTAGTAGGTGGGGATATCTTCTAATTTTATTTTCCCAGCTACCTCTCCCATCAAGGAAAGTAACTCCTTTACTCAAGACTTATGAAACAATATTTAAGACCAATGACTCTCAAAAACAACAAAAAACCCTTTGTAATTTTTCAAGAACTCTAATGGTATACTATATTGTGTTTGCTTTTTCCCCTCAGATATGTTTACTTAAGTACATGTTTTATCTAAATTGTTCGGGCCTGGAATGTACTATAGTTTGATGTTGTGTTAAAAACATAATTTTTTAACTCGCAAGGTTAACTAGTTGATCATATTGGAAGACACCATAACATTTTCAGCTCAAGAAATATATCTAATATTGGAAACGCTTGAATGGAACATATTTTGTTGACTGGATAAAAAAATGACATATAGTTAAGAACTTATTTAAGAGTTCTAGTATAGTAAGCCACACAGGCTTTTCAGATCAGTTGGGTCATGTAACTTCAGTGCAGGTGTTCCATTTGTAATATTCTAATCAGCATATATCAGTACAGCTGCCATGTATAACTCTCAGTCTCCTAAACACCAACAGCCTGAATCTCCCCTCCCACTAGTGCAAAAATCAGGAGTAATTTCACTTAAGACAGTGAAAGTAAATGATGATTAGCCCAGTAAGTGAAGGGGATTATCAAGCCTCATCTCTGTAAAGTAGACTTCCAAAATGTGTAGCAAATGCTCAAGTTCACTAGTCACAGCCTGCTGTTTTAGAGATATTAGTTTCACAGACATTTCTTGCTATCTTAAAACGAGGAATATTAGTGAAACTGGCAACAGCCCTGGAATTAGAATGAACTAGTGCTCCGAAAGCAATACTAAAAACAGACATTTTTCAAGTTCTTCAGTGAAATTCATTTTCAACTGCCTGTTAATTTGTGTTTATCTAGTTATTGGAGTTGGTCAAAAAAAATTCAGTCAAAAAAAACTTGATTAAGTTGTGTCTGTAAGGAAAGATCTTACTTACATGTAATTATTTAATAATAAGCTGTATTTGTCTAGGTACTGCCTACCTAATTAAAATGTTAGTATTCCACTGCTACAAGTTCTGAGCATGATATTCCTTGAATGATTTTTGTAGTCTCATAAAAGACAGTTATGGATACTACAGTATGCTACTGGATTTCTGCTTGAAAATATTATTATTGATCTTTCTATAAGTTGAAAAATGAAGTATGATGTTTATTGCTATAGCCTGGAGTCAAAAATTTGTGTATTATCTAATGTTAATTTTCACATTTTTAGC
Organism: Dermatemys mawii; assembly: GCA_007922305.1. Taxonomy (NCBI): domain Eukaryota; kingdom Metazoa; phylum Chordata; order Testudines; family Dermatemydidae; genus Dermatemys; species Dermatemys mawii. Next base: position 6,326,662 of record ML677328.1, read on the forward strand.
TTTGTGTTAGAGAATGTATGGAAAGTAAGGATATTCAAAACTTTATGTGCATCTTTCCATTTTTTTATTAACTGTTTGTTTTGTTTTTTAAATCTGTAACATTTTGTATTTATTTGGAAATTTTAAATTTAATATTACTTCAGAAACTTCAATTTTAAAATTAACAATTTTTTTCCAGGAAATATCATCACATATGTTATTTAGTTTTAGTGAGTGACATGATGGCTTCTGTTTATGGGTATTGTAATACATTATTGCCATTAGATCTGTTATTTGTTTGAGAATGACTATAACAAATCTGTAATTATTTAAATGTAGTTACAGTTGAAAAGCCACTACAATCCAGATGATAAGAAACATACATTACATTTGTTTTCCATAACAAAAACTCAACACTGGATAAAGATTAAACATTAGTGCCTATGTATCTAACTTAGTACTCCCAATATTCAAGCCCAACTTCTGAGCTGAACTGCTTATTACAAAACAGGAAGATTTCTTAGCGGTATAAAACTTGATATTGAGATAAGATTGCAAAATCCATGCTCCAGTGAAGTATGTCTAAAGTAAAAGTAAAGAAAAGAAAGTACCAACATGAAACTTTTTTAAAAAATGCAACTACATTTTATGTGAAATGCTGAAGATAAAGAAATTCAAATAATTTGATGTGTGATTAAAAAACAACTTAGTGTTAAGAGGGTTACTAACCCTTCAGGATCGCCCTGGAATCTCCAGGAACTAAAGACTGACCTTTAATTAAAGATTACATCCTGATGAAACCGCCAGGAATATGTCCAACCAAAACTGGCAACCCTAAGTGTTAACCTTGTCTAACCAACGGAACTTATCTAAAGTCAGAAAACTAACTTAGGTCTTGGTTACAAGGTCTTGGTTACACTGGCATTTTATAGCTCTATAAAGCCGCCTGGAGTGCTATAACTTACTACCCATCCAGACTGGTGAGGCACGTAGAGCACTATAAGTCCACAGTTATACCGGTCCTGGTAATTCTCCCTTCCCAGAGGATTAACAGCTGTTGCGTATTGGGTGATACGCTTTAGCTCCAGTGTAAACGGATAGTAACAATACAGCACTTTGAGTGATCTCTGAAAACGCCCCCTAAGCTATTTAAGGTAATTGACCACTCTTCCTTTTGTTTTGAACTCGGCTGGAGGAATGAGGAGGTAGTTTTCAGAACTTATCTGTAACTTGGCAAATCAACAATGCAAATGTTTACCAAGTGAGCAAGTGAGAAGCAGAAGATTAGTAGGCTTTGCATTTTAAAGACAGTTTGCTGATACACACTCAGCACTCCAAAAATCCACTCGCTCTCTCCCTCCGCATACACTCAACACGCTGCCCCCCACCCCCACTTGTTTGAAAAGCACGTTGCAGCCAGCTGAATGCTGGGATAGCTGCCCATAATGCACCACTCCCCGTGCCGCTGCAAGTACCGCAAATGTGGCCACACCAGTGCGGTTGTGGCTGTGAGTGTGGACATGCTGGAGCACTTTACCTGGAGCTATATCAAAAGGCAGGTATAACCAAAAGCACTATAAATCTGTAAGTGTAACCATGGCCTCAGTAAATATATATCACTTTGCACATGTTGCTGCAGGAATTAAAGGCAGAACCTTTTAGTAACTGAGATTGAAATAAATGCATATACCACACCACCATCACTCACCATAGCAAGCAAAACAGCAGCAGCATCACTACAGTTGGTCTTCACAAACTAATCTGTACCAATATAAAATTTCTCTTTTTGTTACAGGATATGTTCTAAAGCCTGCTTCAGTCATTAGGTGTCTTTCCATTGACTTCAATGAATTTTGGATTATCCACATGGTGAACATCTTCCTCTCCTCCATGAAGTCTTCAGATTTTGAGGGACCATTTAACACAGCAATCAATTTAAAAAAAAAACTTATAAAAATTTACATATGTGCAGATATCAATTAAAGTAGAGAGTGAGTAACAAATGTAACTAACCAAGTTAGGGTTAGCTCTGTAGAGCTGCTTCTAACAAAGGGATTGGGACAGTGATCTGACAACCAAGCATCTTTGTGGGTGGAATACACTTGTGCAGAGGGTCAATGCTCCAAGGCCTATGAACCAAATAAGTCCCACTGAAGTCCTCAAAAGGGGGCTTCTCCTCAAGCCCCTAATTTTGTACTAGCTAAAGCTGTACTTTTCAATGAAGCTGTAACAGTGGTATGTTTGGTGAAACCTGTGACCAGATAATCTTGATAAAGTTGGCTAGAGAACGCACTAAAAAGCCTGAATATAACCAGTAGTACTTAGGACCTGAGAATTTGTATTTCCTTTCTGCATAAGACAATGGGAGTTTGCCTCAGAAAGGACAAAGATTCAAATTTATAATCCTAATTTGGACTCCAGTTTTCCATTCCAATAACTGACATTCTGCAATGCTCATATCCACTTTTATACTAAAGATTTAAGAACATTTTCTTGTCATATTACAGGCAAGAAACAGTCTGAAAATATCACTCAACCATTTGCTCCATGTTTTTTAAGATTCATGCTGTATAACTACTGACCAATTTCGTTGATTTGCTTTAAGAGCATAGGCCAAACTTTTCAAAGAGGTCTAACTGGTGTCAAAGTGTCCAATTCCCATTAACTTTCAATAGGAGGTAGATATCCAGATCCGTTAGGCCCCTTTGAAAATCCCAGTAATCATCATTGTAATTTTAATCTGGGATATTAACATAACATATTTCAAGTTCAATTTTAGAACAGGAAAAAGCAAAAAAAGATCAGTAAAGACTAGTAGCTTAGCATTGCTGATTCTGACATTGGAAGAAAAAATAAAATATTATCTAATAAAACAGACTTATAGCACCTGGATTCTGTGCTTCAGACAATAAAAGCAAAGACTGCAGTGAAAAGCAGAACAAATATGTTGTTTTAAATCAAAGTCTGCATAGTTAGCTACACCAAATAAACTGTGTGAGGATCCCATTTTTGGAAGCTGATGCCTGTTGCAAGAGAAAAAACAATTATGTTTGTAATAAGGCAAATATACCCCTATTTAATGAACACCTCTGAAATATTTAAGAAACAAGGTATGCTAAAACTTACTTTTGAATGCCAGTTACATCCAAGATAAAACTATGGCTTTTCCTCATAAAAAAAAATCTAATATACTGTATTAAGTAAATATTAACTGTTCAATAAATGCTTAAACCTCTCAGAAAGCACATTAATTTGAGTGCTACTAGACACTAGCAGTTGCTTGGTTACTATTATTTTCCCAAAATAGTAATAAACCTCTGGTGCATTTTATAAAAGTTAAGAAGTTACCAGTCATTTAATTTTTGTCACTATCAAAAATAAATTCCTTCTGAAGTTATGCCAAAATGACCAAAAGAACATTGGTAGTAGTCATGCTACACCCTAGCTATTTTATAATGAATTCATTCATTACAATATAAGCCTGGTTATTCTTGAGAGTCCTTCGTAGGTTGGTATGATAACCCATTACGGATTTTTTTAAATTCATCTGTGTGTACACAGAATGTGTGGACCATATTTCTTTTGAACTCTGCCAACAATCTCCTAATCACACTCACAAATGTTTTTGATATTTTAAATCAGGAAGAACCATACGATTCCTCCCCACTCTTTTAGAAATAAACGCCAACAAATTTTAAAACTAAAAATAAAATAAATCTCAAATTTGTATCAGGATTAGCCTCCTTGAGCACCATCATAATTGTAACTAGTCTCCTAAAAGGGACATGACTTTGTTCTTGAGTTATTACTTTTGAATAATTAATTTGTTCCTGGAATTTAAACTAAAGTCAACAGAAATATATACACAAACATATAATTTCTTACCCTTAATTTTAAATAGGCCCTGGCCACAAAGAAAGATACAGAGAGATTAAATTACTCAGAACACTTTGAATGACTTTTAAACAGAGGTAGCTATTTTCAAACATCTGTGTTTCACATTGGAATTAAGCCCCTGTTGCACAGACTACTTGTTGTTTCTCAACACTTATTTGAATAATTGTGTCTCCACAAAATAAACATGTCTGAGACTAAATTACTTATATGTCTGATGAGAATAATTATAATATTAGTTTATTCTAATTAGCATTTGTGGGGTTAAAACATAACAAAATATCATAGTGAGTCTCCAGGTGAAATAAAAATCTGAAACGTCAGCCATGAGTTGGCTCCTGTAAGTGAGACATTGATTTTTCTCAATTCAACAATATGATCTCTAAGAAAGGCTTAGTCCTTGACTTGTGTCTCATAATTCTGTAAACAAGTATTCCCGTTTTTCAGTCTCCTGAGATACCTTTATTTATTCATCACAACAAAAGACTACATATTATTTAAATAATTACATGAAAGAAGCATGAACCAGTGATAATCAGAATGTAAAATCTTGAAGAATAGGCCACATATTAATTTCATAAGTTAAAATATTCCATTCATAATGCGTGGTTACACCTACACAACAACAACAACAACACCACACACACACACACAAATTTTGTTTATCATGGACACCACAATGCTTTAGGGTTGCAAGCATTTAAAGGTCCCAGTTCAAGAAAGCACTAACATGTGCTTTGGTACATACCTATTCAGGACAGCATCTACTTAACATACACATGCTTCTGTCCCACTGACTTCAATGAATCTAATTCTAAATTATGTCCTTCAAGAAGAAAAAACATCACACTATCACAATGCTTATGCTGTGGCACCTTGATGTGGCACATCAGGTATTTGTGGGTAAGGCAGTTATAGTCCGAGGTAAGTTCCAGTGAATGCAGGTATCCAATATAAAAGAATACTTGAGAAAGACAGTATTCTAATACAAACATGCCAAAGTTCAGTAAAAATAGTCTCAAATCAACTGAGGTCTTATTTCTCTTCTCTCTCTTGTTCAAGACCTTCCACACATGCTTTTCAGGAGCTAACTTGCATTTTTTCCATCATTTTCCCGATAGCTCACTATCTTCCTCCATCCTCTCCTCCTCAACCTCCTTTTACCACCCTCTGCCCTCCCCTTCCCTCTCCCCATACACACACACACACTGTACTACTGTGTTTAGGAACCAGATCTGCATATGGTGTTCTATACGAAGTTAGAGTATTTAAGGCCACCTGAATTTGGCCTCTGGGTGGAAGCATTAAAAAAAACCCACAAGGAGCAAACAAAAATGTTGATGAAAATCTTCCCTTTTCGGAGAGAGATATTACTATAATAAAATTTCGTCATTTAATAAATTGAGCTGACTTAATTTGCAGGTACTCCATCTCCACCTAAAGTCTCCTTCCTAATCCCTCCCCCCGAGACTGTACCATTTCTTACATACACTGTAATACAAAACTTAAATTGAGGTTAATGGCTTTTACCAGAGGTGAAAGTAAGCCGGTATGCCCCGGTATGGCGTACTGGCAAGAGCCAGTGTGCCCTACCAGGGCAGTCTGGCTTCCTCAAGTGGCAGTTTAAAGGGCCTGGGTTGGTAGAAGCAGCAGGAGCCCCAGGCCCTTTAAATTGCTGCCAGAGCCCTGGGGTGGCAGTTGCAGGGCTCTGGGCTCCCACTGCTTCTACCGCCCTAGCCCTTTAAATAGCCGCCGGAGCATGGCCACCGCTAGCCCAGGGCTCCGGCAGCTATTTAAAAAGCCAGGGAGGTAGAGGAAGCGGGAGCCCCGGGCCCTTTAAATAGCCCCCGGAGCCCCTCAGCCGCTACCCAGAGCCCTGGAGTAGTGGTGGAGCTCTGGGGGCTATTTAAAGGGTCCCAGGCTCCCCATGTCTCCATCAGCGCAGGCCCTTTAAATAGTCCCCGGAACCCCGCTGCCGGAGTCCTGGTAGCAGCGGCAGCCAGGGACTCTGGCAGCGGTTTAAAGGGCCAGGAGCGGTAGTGGTGGCCGAGCCCTGGGCCCTTTAAACCGCTTCTGGAGCCCCCGGTTCGCACTGCTACCCCGGGGGACTACCAGGGGGAGGGCACTTACCCATATAGGGCTGGGTTGGTACCAGCTCTGACCCCCAGCCCCACCCCTTCTGCCTGAAGCCCCACTTCTTCCAGGCGCAGAGCCAGTACCAATCCAGCCCCGTACCGGTAAGAACTTATTTTTACTTTCACTCCTTGCTTTTACTTCATTTTGGTACTCAGTACTATAGTACTGCTAGTCTGAATTTAATTTACTGTGCATATAGATAATATGTCATATGCACTTCCAAAGTTATTCATGTCTAAGACAGGTGGAATTTTTTTTTTTTTACGTATACGTGGTTTTCTTTTTAAATGCCAAAATACTGTCCTACATATACATACAGCAGGTATTTCAAGTTACACTAAAAACAATAACTGACACTTATTCCAACAATGAAAGAAAGTGTACACAGTCTATTAACAAAATTGGGTTTTTATAATATTTATCACTGCTGCCCAGGGCACAGCAATTGATGTTTAGGTTTCATGCTCTTGTGACAACTGAAAGATCTTATGTGAAATAAATGACTGACTGATTAAATCCAGGAGTATACAATTGTTTTCTTTTTGGGTCTTACAGGTAGCCAAGTACTGGTGCTGCTCTTCACTACTTGTCTGCAGAGTGATTCATGCTAAATTTATGTGTAACAGATTTCTTCTCCCTTTTTTCCACCCCATACACACCAGGAGTCTCAGAAGAATCTCAATTATACTAATATTTATATGACTATATTACAACAGGTCTGTGATAAAATATTCAGGAAGATTGTTATAAAAATGACATGGGGGTATGTCTACATAGGTGCCAACCCTCCAGGATTGTCCTGGAGTCTCCAGGAGTTAAAAATTGATCTTTAATTAAAGATAATGTCACATGATGAAACCTCCAGGAGTTCATCCAACCAAAGTAGGCAACCCAAGCTGGGAGTGGGCCACCCATCCCAGGTAGACTGACCCACACTATCAGGGTTCAAGCTAGCATGCTAAAAATAGCACTGTGGACACAGTGGGTTGGGATGGATCTCAAGCCCGGGCGGGTGAGGGGGTGTCAAATAGACTTGAGAGCTGGAGCCACAAAATCCCCTACGCTATTTTTAGCCCACTACCTTGAGTCCTGCTAGTAAGAGTCTGCCTACCCAGGATCAAAGGCTTGCTCCCACCTGCAGTGTATACACTCCCATGGGGACTTTGTAAGAGTTTCGTAGAATAGTTTTTACTCTGTTAGATCTAGTAGTTACATGGGATCCTTTTACTGGCAATAAACAAACACATTCTTCCCTCACCAGTTCCTCCTGTGTGTTCACCACTGGTGATGTTTCAACACAAGAAAATAATGATTCTCATGCTCTATTACAATCCATCCTGATGGGCATTTTATCCAGTCTCTTAAAATTAAGACCTTTCATTAACAGAGTTATTTTAAAATACAGGATCATTTTCTCTTTTGAAATCTGGATTGTGTGTGTGCCACCTGAGTGGGACCATGGAGCAACACCCTGCCTTTAACTATCTAAAAATTTCCTGCATGCATAACAAGTTCCTGTACTCCACATCATTTTAAGAGAAGTGTTTGGGGCAAAACTCCTCTCCACAGCACTAATCTTCAACTGGCACATGATTGTATAATACGAGATGCCACTGGTGTTAAGTTACAGCAGTCTAGGAGACACACAAGTGCCAGCACAGATTAGCCCACATGATCAGAGAGTCATAATCAGCATAAAGGATACTGTTTGAGAGGAAGAAGGGACCTCTGCTCCATTCTGCTAATCCTCATTGTACCCCATCACTCCCCCATATCCACATCTTTCCACTCAATGAGAACAATAAATTATTATTGAGCCCCAACCAAGTGTTCTACGCTATAGATGACATGAATATGGAGACAGTCCCTGTCCGAAAGAGTTTTTGATTTAAAAGGCTGCCATGGAAGAGGGAGTTAACACTGGATGATCACAAGTAGGAGTTAAATTAAGTCAGAGCAGAATGTTGCTTTTTCACTGAAAGTCTGTGGGTGTTTCTCCATCATTTAATGGCATCAAGGATGAGTTAACTTAATTTTTAGGAGCAGTCTTTTTTGGAGGGATGGCGTTTTGTTTTGTTTATTTTAAAATAATGACTTTTTATGGGAAATTTCCCCAATCTTGAAGCTGCTGCCACTGACATTGTAAAAATTATTCTTACCAAAAAGGATAAAATGTGTTACTTAGATGCTGTGTTAACTGCCCTCTTTCAATCAGCTGGCAGGCATTAAAGTCAGTGGAGTTAGGCCAATTTATCCCAATTTAGGATTCAGGGTATATAAAGATATCCATGTGATACAATAATGATCTAAGGTTCTGTAGGGTAAGAATTGCCAACAATGATTACGGTACTTTACATTTGAGACAAATATAATCCATAAAAGAATAACTGACTAGTTTGAGTCTTTATTGATTGCACAATACGCTAGAGATTATAAAAGAACAATACTATGAATAATACAGGAAATAAATGTACACAATCCCTATTCAAAATTCAGTGGACAACTAGAGTTGAAGATTGTTCAGTCAGCATTTTCTTGTAGAGACAGCAAATGAAAAAAATCAAAACATATAACTCTGGATTTTTGTTTTTTTATTAGCAAAGGAAATCACAGTATCTCCATAGTACTGGAATGCAATTTAGTGATTATGGCACTATTATTCTTTATTGATTTATTTGCAGGATAATCTAACTTCCCCATAAGTGTCTGGCTCCTTCTAAAAATATCCATTAAGTTGTTTCCTCTAAAGATGTTCTTAATATGCTGACAGAAATGATGGACATAAAACCAAGTTTAACTATGTAAAGTGCATTTATGGTTTCAATTTTTCTCCATTTAACCTCTTAAAAAAAAAAGAAAGACATAGACGTAGCCAAGATATGCTTAGTGTAAATGCTATCCCTAAGGCATAAGAACTGCTCTCTCTGTGCATCCCATGGGGCACATGACACTCCAAAATGGAAAGGAAGAAAGCAGGAGCATTGCTTTACCCCTAACAGAGCAAACTGGGTGCACAAGGGAGAATAAGCTGCACCCTTTGAAGTGTTACTTCCACTCTACATCTGGAAAAGATCATATCCGCAGTGCCCCCCATAGAGGCCTGTGCATTAAAAGGTGTAAATGAGTTCTGTACAGGTATGACACACATTAAACACATGCAAATCATTTAAGAACACTAGGTACCAAGTACAGTTAGTATATTAGGTACCACAATTTTAGATGTGTAATGTTATATATTGGTGCAAATGAGTACTTTGCTGCAGTAAACAAATTAATCATATACTTTAGCAAGTACATGCTATAAGCTCAATTAAATCCTGACTGAGGCAAAATTCCCATGTAGTTCAACATGAATTCCACCAGAATGAGACTAGATTTGGGCAATATTAATTAATTTATAGATTACTAGTGGTACCTTTTCATCAGAGTAACACAACAACTCTCTCCTCTGCACTAAACTAACACTTGAATGTATGACCTCACAGGCAATAGGATACAATGCTAAAAATGAAAAAGTGTGTTATTGCTATAGCAGGATTTCCCTCCCCCCATGCCCCTCAATTCCCTATACTTAATTGACATTTTCCTAAATAGCAATTTAACTCTGAGCATTTGGGGCTATATTTAAGTCAGACTAAGTAAGTACAATGTCAATGTTTTGAATGAGTGGCAAAAGATATGTCTTAGTTTGCCAAACAAAGAATCCGCTTTTGCTCTCAGGTACACGAGGTGCACATGGTCTACATGTCGACTTATTCCACGAAGTCAGTGGAATTACTTGCATTTAACATGATGCAACTGGCCAAAATTGGGGCTTGATCCACTGAAGTGAATGGAAAGACTTCTATTGGCTTGAGTGGGTTTTGGATCAAGGGCTCTCTAGAATACAAGCAACCTACATTATTCTTGATAGCAGTATTGGGCAGATTGAACTACTGGGGCTAAATGTGTGATTTTCTACCAGAATAGTTAAAGCACAGCAATGCTGTTAGTGTTGATGCAATTATGCTGGTATGCAGTTGCCTTATATTATTATCGCTTACTCCCCTCTTCTACAGGAATAAGATTGACCAGGCACTTTATACATATACAACTCCATTCACACTAGGAGTACTGTACTGCTTTAAATATACTGGTTTATTTAAAGTGGTACAATTTGTGTATGTAGCCAGGCCTAAGACTTTAAAGGTTCACACATGCACGCGCGCACATACACGCACACTTCGTGACTTCACATTCTGCATTGCTTTGCAATACTGTGTTTCATGTTGTTTTATGTAATATATGAGAGAACTTCTTAAAAGTATGATTAGGCTTTCCTATCTTACCAGTTAATCTAAATGTTAATATAAAAAAGGAGTATTCATAGTGCAATACAACCAAGGAGACACTAATGCAAGCCTAATATGGATGTTTAGGTGTGTGCTACAAGCAGCCTTCAAACAAGGCCGAGTGGAAATAAGGAAAGACAATGAGGTTACGAGAATTTTTAAATCAAAGTCTTCCGTTATCAGTGTGGTCATTGTGAGGTACGGTCACAGACTGTAATATTTTAGAGCTACATGGTACCTTTTGGCACAGCCCTATGCAGGGATGCTGTGCAGGCTGTACCACCCCAAGGGTAGCCCTGGGAGACACTGTGGCCAAGACACATCCTTCTGAGGCCCAACTCCCATTCATCCCAGGGAGGAAAGAGAGAGGAGTTTGCTGCTGTTGTAGGCCAGCAGCAAATTACGGTAGCCCTGCACTGGCTCAACTGACAACCAAGGTTCTGCCCACTCTGTGCCTCTCTCCACCAACCTGCTCCCAGGGTCTGGGGAAGACTATCATATGCAAAGTAATGGTTTGTTCCTGTGCAGTCCCACGGTAGCAAATAATGGGGATGAAGGAGAGGGGGTTACTTTCCCTTAACAACCACAGGCAGGTATGCAGTCAGAGTCTCAACACAGTCCTCAGAGGACTTGTATAAAAGTAATGTGCTACCATCCATTAATGCACCAAAAGACAAAGGACTAGTACATGTTTCTGTGCATTTTTTTAAAGAAGTGTCTTATGGGATATGGAATTCTAACTCAAGATCTCTTACAGTCTGTGCAAATGTTTGATGAAGAGAACCACAGTTGAACAAGCCAATATTTGAAATTCAGTGGAGTATAGAAAATGCCAGAAGTTACTAAACATATAACAAATTGATATCCACTTTGTCATGTTGATCTACACCTCCTTTCTTATCTCCAGGGGTTTTACTGATACCTGGGGTAGAAGTATACATTCCATTCATTATACAAATTATGTTATCACATACTTCACTTTAACTTACTGCTAAAACACAAAGTTAAAAAAACTTACATCACACACCTCCATTGACAAGCTTACTATAAACTCATAATAATGAATATTATTTTATCTTTACCAATAGATGTTGTCTTACCTTTATCAAGTTAACCTGAAATGTCCCTTTCTCTTATTCAGCTCCCAGGAACAAAAGAAATGAACTCCACCCTACGAACAAAGAAAAATTTTAAAGTGATTGGCAATGTGCTGAAAGTAGTTTAATCATATTACTACAATTAAAAAAAGACTCTGTACCAGGGTGTCAAGCATATGGCCCACTGGCCAGATGTAGCCTACAGAATAATTTCATTTGAATTTCCATGAATCTTTGGCTTGTCTGCGGACTCTGGAGTCTGCACTGCAGGTGTGTTGGGTTCTAGCTTCCCTTCTAGCTTGCACTGATTTAGCCTCTAAGGCAGGCCTGCACAACATGCGGCCCGGAGGCCACATGCGGCCTGCACGGGCTCACTGTGCGGCCCGCGGGGGGTGAGTAGGGGTGGGGCAAGCCAAGTGGTGGGGTGGGGGGAAGCGGATGGGGGCGGGGCTTTTCAGCCCACAGCTGGTTTTTTTGCAGTAATATGGCCCTTGCTGCTTTCCAAGGCCTGCTCTAAGGAATGTGCACTAAGGAACATTTTGTATATGCCAGCAGGGCCACACGGGAATAAGGGGGAGTCCACACTAAAACACTACAAATCACAAGGTATGTCATTAGGCCCATCATATGAAAATTGTTTGACACCACCCCACCCCGATCCTGTACTGTCTTCTTGTAGCCATGTAAAAGTATAATGTCACCTGCTGGAGAATCTAAGGACTATGCCTGGCTAGTTACAGTATAACCTTAGAGTTACAAACTGAGCAGTCAACCACACCCCTCATTTGGAACCTGAAGTACACAATCAGGCAGCACGTGGGGTGGGGAAGCAAATACAGTACTATACTGTGTTAAATGTAAACTACTAAAAAAGTAAAGGGAAAGCAGCATTTTTCTTCTGCATAATAAAGTTTCAAAGTATTAGGTCAATGTTAAATTGTAAATTTTTGAAAGAACAACCATTACGTTTTGTTCAGAGTTACAAACATTTGAGATTTACAAACAAGCTCCATTCCTGAGGTGTTAGTAACTCTGAGGTTATACGGCATATAGTCATTCCAGTATTTCAGATGTGACACTCGAGGACTAGCATTTGATAAAATGAATCACATGGATGGCAAAATATTTTGCAATACTCTATGAATTATGGGGGAGAAAGGTTTACATTTTGCAATTTATGCTTATTATCTCATCTTCCAAGAGAACTTGGCAAAATTAATGCATTGCAACTTATCCAGTATTCTTTGAATGGATGAGTGTTACTTTCATGCCTCAGCCCCCACAGGTCCAGAGTAAACCAGCAAATATGCCATTAAATTAATTTCTATAGCACTGATCATTCATAAGGTTTACAAACCAAAGCTTTCCCTGGCTCCCATGATGACAGAACCACACAGACCTGACTAGGAGCTGGATCAGAAACGTATAGCAGCACAGGTCATCAGTCCCAAACAGCTGTTTGGTCATTATGTGCACACTTCTTAAGCTACAGTTTGGTTCAAAAACTGTCTAGAGGGATACATAATACTTCCTCTCCAACTAATCACCAATAAAACAAAGGTTGCTTCAAAACTACAGCCTCACGGGAGAATTATGACAGAACATTACCGGAGCTTAATTTGTAATGAAAGAGGTGCCAGGGCTCACACCATTTTTTTTTTTTTACTTTCATAACCAACACAGTAAACCCAGAGGTACTGGGACTGTGAACTGCCAAGTTGAGAGGTACTGAGGCTTAGCCCTGGAAAGCTCTGGCACAAATTAAGCAATGATTATTACTAGAACTACTGTTGGCATTCGAGTAGAGCCAAGAGGCCTTAATCAGATCATGGCCCCAAACACACAGTACATTGTATGAGGCAGTTAGCATCCCCAAGAACATACAAAGCACAAAGCAATTAGTGCAACAAAGAGCATACAGTTTACATTGAGATTGGATATGACATGGAAGTGTAACAAAATGGAGGGAGTTGCAGAAGGTGGCCAACGGTAATAATGGAGTTACAGAGGCTCACTAAATCCAATTTTTTAAAAATGCAATATAAATGAAACGGGAGATATTAATAATCAATAGTCCCTGCTGCCTACTAGCCTAGCCATTCTCAGTTGGCAGTTTACAATAGGCCCCCTGACAGAAGTAGGTCTTGAGAAAGGATCTGAAGAAGGATAGAGAAATGGCTTTACAGATGCATTTGCAGACTAGTTGCTCCTTGAGTGTGGAGTTGTGAAAGAACATGTGAAGTGGTAAAAAGAACAAATAAGCAATTTAGACTAGTATCATTGGTGAAGTTGAGTCAATGGCAAGACTAAAAAGGAGACGACATAGTCAGAGCCACAGGCCAGAAATATTTTAGTAGCAGCATTCTGAGAATGCACCTGAAATTGGTAACATGGATGTGAGGAAGGTCAAAGTGGAGAAGAAATTTCTGCACAAGAAAAAGAAAAAGGCAACATCTCAAAAATGTTACACAGGAAGCAGAAGCAAGATCTGCATATTGCTTTGGATGCATCGGCTAAAAGTGAGGGCAAACCTGAAGAGAACACCCGGGTTTACAGGCCTGAGTGGATGATAACATTGTCAACAGAAACGGAGAAAAGGGAGACAGAGGACAGGACAAGGAGATCAGTTTTGGAACTGCTAAATGTACGTTTCTGCAAGGGATGTCGGGCAGGATGAGCTGCACGCATGAATGGAGGGAATCATGCCAGGAGAGAGAAGACAGATTTGAGAGGCAACAACATAAAGATGGCACATGGAGGTGTGTGAGCAATGAGATCACCTAAAGAAATACAGCAGAGAGATAGTAGGATGAAGTCAAAGATGGAGCCCTGTAGGTGCCATAAAGAAAGTGAAAGAGGGGAGGAGGATTCACTAAACAGAATTCTGAAGAACAGTCACCAAAGTAGGAAGGAAACGATGAAAAGAGGGACTTCAGAAAGTCAGAGAAAAATATTTTAATATTTAGGGGGAAGGTCAACAGTATCAAATGCCGCAGAGAGATCAAGGAAGATAAGAATGGAGAAGTGTCCTGAGAATGGATTAGAAGTCCATAAAAAGTCTATTGGAGATCTCAGCAAAAGCAGCGTCAGAGGACTGGAGAGAGCGCAAAAAATAGTTTGAAGACTATCAAGGACAAAGTTGGAGAAGGATGGATCAGTCAGTGAGTTATGAATGACAGGAGGAATATGGAGTGGTAACTTCAGCAGGAGGGCAGGATGAAAGGAGGAGGGATTTTGGATGGAGAAACCAAAGCGTGCTTCTATTCTGAGAAGAAGCATCTTAATGAGAGCATGCGGGTACAGAGAAAAGGGAAGTAGAATATGTCAGAAAGAGAGGTCATGGTGGGAAGTAAAACCAAGACTTTACTTCTTTTGATTCATATAACTATTTCCTGAATCACTACAGTATTGCCTTAGAAGCTGACATCACTCATTTAGCCTCTCTAAATCCTTTCACAATGCCCACTGCTTATCTTATCTGAAGTGGTGTTACACATATCAACATACATTCAAAGCCTGGGAATTGGTTCTCCCTCATTTCCGCCCCACACAGCAACCAAGTATTTATCATCTCCTGCATAATATTGTAACAGCCAGCACTACCACAAAGTGAATGGAAAGAAGTGGCTTTCTGATAATCACTTGATTCAAACAGCATGTCTTTGCTTTTAAAACTGCATGTTTTGAAATCTGAGTTTGTCAGTTGGGCACCCAACAGCTGTTCTATTACATTGTGCAGAAGAAGAAATTAACTTTGTCAGAGTTGGGGGCTGGGAGAGCGAAGGATAAAAATCTAGCTAACATCTATGGTTATAAAATACCTGACACCATCATCATCTTTATACAAAAATTTTGAAGTATTGCAACTGGTTTATAGCCCATACAGCTAATCCACAGTGCCCCATGACTGGTTTCCTTATCCTGCTTTCTGTAATTTAAAGAAAAACAGCACCTATTTGGCTTATGACAGCTATCTGAAAACTAAATGAAAAAAACTTCTTTTCATTAAGTGGAAAGAATAAATTGCTGAAATGAGTTTGAAAGATTTTTTTAAAAAATTAATAGAGTCACCCACTGATGGCAAGCATATCTTGCTATAAAGTGACCTCATTTTGTGATTGTAGCAGTCTGGTAGGCCTGTATTTGAGGCTGTAAAATAGCTTCCTGCCTCTGTTAACAATCAGAAGAATAACTAATGACTTACATTTTCAAAAGTTACTAGAAGTTTTGAGTGCCTTGATGTTGGGGTGTTGAACCTAACTAAAGGACCTGATTTTCAGAGTCAGGGTTCAATACTTTCTGAAAAAAAAAAATCAAGAATTTTTAGTGCTTCAAGTTGGGCATCAACATCCCTACCCTCTTATGAAAAATTAGGCCTCCTATGCTGAAACATCTAGGTTAATTATTAATTATTATTATTATTATTAAACTGCCACAGCTTTTACAGCTGTATTTAGATTTATTCACTCTGTGAATATTTTACATCCTAAGTGTCAGCTGGTTTTAAAACAAATTTGTAACACACACCTTAAAAAGGAACCTTCAGCAGCACTATCAAAGCCTTCTCATGCTGGAAAAGTTCCATTAATATCTCCTTTGCAGCTTCTCACAAACTCCCTTACAAACTTCTCACAAACTTAGTCTCCCCCCAATACTGAGCTTGAAAAGCTATGCGTATCTTGCAGCACAATCTAAACAGTGTCAAATTCAGGCTCTGGTGAACCAAGGCATGAAATGAATTCCAGAGCTTCTTGAGAACACATGGCTGAGTCCCCCATGATTATACCAAGGCCGACTCTCACAATCATCTCAACAGAAAAAATCCAAATCATTTAGGGCTATGACCCTATAAGTTACAAGTTAAGAAGAAGGTAACTGAAGGTGCAACACCTTTAGGACAAAACAACACTTTGTAAGAGTATAATAAAAACAATATATGGTAGATTAGAGTTTGCAGTTTATAGGGGGAAACTACTGCTCTTTGGACTGAATAGTAACATCCAGTGCTCAGTAAAGACCTCAACTCCAATCAGTATAATATGCATGTCCTGGACCAAACATACCTTTTAGTGGAAAACTTGCAAGACTATGGGGTAGAAGAACAGCAGTACTCCCAAAAATCCCATGAGATCCAGCTTAGTTACTGCTGCATTCTGACCTCAGCCAGGAGTGGGCAGCAACTACTCAGAAGAGACAGAAGGTGCAAACTTCAGGTTACACAGAACCTGCTCCCAATTCTACAGTGAAGGTCTTTAAGCAGCCACAGTGTTTCCCAGCCTCCCTGCTCCCTGCTAGCAGCACAGCTCACCAAGCAGCCATGGATCTCCCTGCATACCACACTCTCTCCCCTCCTTCCCCCAGAAAAGAAAGCAGAAGACATGGAGCTGAAGTTATTGTTTACCTGAGCAGTGTATTTTCCATAGATTTCACTGAAGAAATTTAAACTGAGTTACTTAGGAGGCATGATGCCTGGAGAATGACAGTTCCCCAGTTTCACCTTCCTCACATGGAACTCTAGTCATGTGTTACTCATGCACAATGTGGCTCCACAGGCTCATGAGAAGTAGAAGGAAATTTGAAGCACACAAATTACAATACCCCTCCCCCACTTCCACTGTTCCTGGTCTCTTCCTGCTCCTTCCTTGTTCCCCTCAGCAGTGCAGTATTCAGCAACTGGCATGATGCATGTATACATTAGAAGAGAACATATACAATGGACACAGTGTTGGGGTGTTTTTTTTTTTTTTCAAGATTTAAGAAATGATATCACAAGGTGTAAGTGGTGAGACTAAGCAGACTATGAGTTAGCTCTGAAGTCATCTGGGTAATGAGTACAAATAAAACCACTGTGAACACTCAATCTATTGTGTGTTTCTTTAAACACCACCAGTTTAGCTATTTATCTTCAAACAAATATAGCTGAAACTTGTTTTCCACCTAAAATAGAATACAAACCTTGGCAGCGGAGCGTTAGAAGGGAATGAAAAACTATGGATTGTTCTTCTCGATATAGGCTGATGATTTTAAAGAGTGTTGAAATAAGAAGTTTTATGAAGCAAGGGTTCAACACACTATTTCATTACTTTCAAAGTCAATAAGATCAAATCAGATTCCTCAAGCAGAATTTATCTATACTATGTTAGCATGAAATGATGTGAACAATTATGTGTATCCTGCAAAAATCAAGATGGACAAGAGCAGTGGCTTTATTGTGTAATCTTTCTTTCCCCGACACCAGGTATTCCAAGTAAGGGATTTCAAAATAGGTGGCTTCTAAAGAATTTATACACTTTTTATTTTCTTGTGTAGTCTCCACTACTGTCCTCTATCACACTCTACGTAGGGAAATCTGTCAGGAACCTGCATTTTTGATTTTGTAAGATTCTTGTTGCCAGGTACCTCATGTACGTGTTTAGGTGAAGATGCATTCAGGATTTCACAAATGGATCAGGTGGATGCTTAAGGAAAAATCCTTCACTCCCTCTACTCCCCCAAAAGCCAAACAACTCAGCGAAGAAGCCATGTTTCTAGGTATAGAAAGGGCAGCACAATGTACATTGTGCTTTACTGATCATTTTATTTTACTAGACTGTTGTTGGGTTCTGGCAGCCACATTTCAGACCAATATTAACAGTACATAACATACATAGAAGGATGTGTATGGCCACAGTGGAAGAAGCTAAAGTCGTCACTGGCTATAAAAATGTAAGCTATTTTCAATCACTATTTATTGTAAATTGCATAGAAAACACTCACCTTCCTGACCCGATTTATCAGTCCACTAAATCTCCCCCAAGAACAAAGAAACTTAAAATTTAACACTGGCTGACAGAGTCCAGAACCTAGTGTAAACTGACAGGTACACCAAAAACTTGAAAAAAACTTAGTTAATCGTTAAAATGTTCTGTTGCAAAACACAAGGAAGCTAATTTTTGCCACAGGTTAATTTTTATTGTGTATTTAATTTGCTACATTTTGCAGTGCAGTTGAATAGTATTTTCATGATTTTCTTACTCCATTTTTCACAACATGCCTTCCAAAAGGATTCCATCCATTTAAAAAGCATGCACTGTGAGGCAGTACTGTATCTGTAATGAGTACAAATAAATCCACTGTGAACACTCAATCTATTGTATGTTTCTTTAAACACCACCAGTTTAGCTATTTATCTTCAAACAAACATAGTTGAAACTTGTTTTCCACCTAAAAATGATTAGGGGTTTGGAACAGGTCCCATATGAGGGGAGATGAAAGAGGCTAGCACTTTTCAGCTTGGAAATGAGGAGACTAAGAGGGGATATGATAGAGATATATAAAATCATGATTGGCGGGGAGAAAGTGAATAAGAAAAAGATATTTACTTGTTCCCATAATATAAGAACTAGAGGCCACCAAATGAAATTAATGGGCAGCAGGTTTAAAACAAATAAAAGGAAGAAGTTCTTCACACAGCGTACAGTCAATCTGTAAAACTTCTTGGTCTGAGGAGGTTGTGAAGGCTAGGACCTTAACAGGGTTTAAAAGAGAACTGGATAAATTCATGGAGGTTAGGTCCATTAATGGCTATTAGCCAGGCTGGGTAAGGAATGGTGTCCCTAGCCTCTGTTTATCAGAGGGTGGTGATGGATGGCAGGAGAGAGATCACTTGATCATTACCTGCTAGGTTCACTCACTCCGGGGTACCTGGCATTGGCCACTATCGATAGAAAGGATAATGGGCTGGATGGACCTTTGGTCTGACCCAGTATGGCCTTTCTTGTGTTCTTACCCTTCAGCCAATAACAGAAAGTTGGGCTTTTCCCCTTTATGCTCCTTATCAGGCCTTCCAGGCAAATGTTGAGAAAGGGGCACAGCTTGGAATCATTACAGAGATAACTTGTTTAATTATTTTAAAGCTATTTGGAATCAGTAGTACTTAGTCTATTGAGAAAAAGAATAGAATCCATCAGGAAACTTCTTGAAGTGAGGCAAATTACAGAAAAGTGCTACAACATGAGGAAGATGAAATTTCATTTGATGTCTCTCTTGCAAGGCAGAGACACTTTATCCTTATTGAGAAGATGTGTAAGAAAAAATAACTGTATGTATACAAATACTTAGCATGTGGATTTCTGGGGAGTCACATTATCTTTCAGAAAAGCGGAATTCACTTTTAAAACAGCAGTTTGGATACTAGTTCTTTCTCAGATACAAAACTATGATGATTTGAATATATTGTGAATGGTCAGCATGTGTGTGTTCTCCTAGAGAAAGGAAAAAAAATATATTCTGAGCAAGGAACTGAAGCAGACAAGTGCTTCTAATTAAGGATCAACAAGCTGCTTCAGTCAAAGAATTTCATCTGAAACTGAATCAATG
The DNA here is from genome assembly GCA_007922305.1 of Dermatemys mawii. Lineage (NCBI taxonomy): Eukaryota > Metazoa > Chordata > Testudines > Dermatemydidae > Dermatemys > Dermatemys mawii. Next base: position 6,346,457 of record ML677328.1, read on the forward strand.
TCTCATTCCTGTGAGATTAGCTATTCTCACAGGAAGAACAATGGGATTTCACCATGCAATGGTGCAGCTTGGGACACACACTCCAGAGCACCTTTTTAAGTTTTAAAGTGGCAGAACCAGACCCATCGAGAGAAATCTGAGACCCTTGTGCATCTTGCTTTCTGAGGCCATCCCCTCCCATTTCACTTTATTTATATAGTTCTGGACCCCAGCACAACTGCCCCCCCTTTCACTGCAAAGGCAGATCAGAGGGTCCAGGGATTATGTGATTCTGGAAGATGTAAGTAGAAAAATTAACAGCTGATTTTCAGGGAGGAAGGAAATACTTTTGTGGGTAAAGCCTCCCCTGCCCTTCCCTCTCTTCCTCACCCACACTATTTTCCTGTATGTATTACTCTACTCATTTCAGGCACTCACAAACTGAGCCTTTTCTGATTTCAACTGAATTTAATTTCCCCCTCACTGGATCAGAGTGATAAGTACCCATTTTAAAACATCCATTATGAAATATGAACCTTTTGTTTTCAACTGAAATCCACTGAAAATAAGAGTTTGGACTGTTTTGTGGAATAATAAAACACAATACTCTCGAATACAAGAAAAGAAAGAGACTAAACTCTTCCCTACGAGGGCAATCTGAAAAGCCTGCACAGAGAAAAAAGTAATATTATATTCCAAATATTGTAACAAACAACACCACTTGGCTCTTTATTAATATTTATTGGGACCTAGCACCTAGAGGCTCCAGTCGAGATTGGGACCCCATTGTGCCAGATGCTCCATAAACACAGGAAAACACATTGCCTTTTCCCTGCCCTCAAAAGCTTGCAACCTCATTTGAAGCAACATACAGGTGACTGTGACAAACACTAGGAGTGAATAGGAGAAGGAAGCAATTCTGCAATGCTGCTATAATTCATAATAGCTCCCAGGGCTACCCTATCTTACTCCATGCCAGCCTCCAGAGCAGCCAAGCATCAGGAAGGAAACAAATGTGTCTTAGAGCCATCTTCACTTTCCTTGCCTGTGCTTACATTCTATAAGAGGCTTCGCACAGAATCTGGCTGATTGTCAAAGCAAACCTTCTAAAACAATCTACATTGCAGCTGTTGTTTAGTCGGGAGTAAGGGTATGAACCAAGGCTACCTGAAGCCAATGAGACCTTTTCCACTAATTTCAATGGGCTTTGGATCAGGCCCCAGAAAGGAACAGGTGAAGAAGCAAGGTTTCACTCATATACTTTAATTGAACAGGTCAGAATTATAAACTGGACAGGGATATACAAATGAGTAGAATAGTTTCCCATTGCTTAGCTCACTCAACTCTCTCACATCCTCAATTAAGAGTTTATTTTTCTTTATTCATTTTATACAGTTATATATCTTGTAATGTACACAATTTTCCCTCTTTCTGCTTTTCAACAAAGGAGGAGATTGCTAAGCACCATCTCTCAAGTACTATTAACAATCCACTGTACCTAAAAGAGTTACATTGCCTTTACACAAATATTGGCCAAGACTATCAGCTGAAATTTGGTACCATTGTACATATTCAGATATTCTTACTTCCAGGAAAAAGTGTAAAGAGGCCAAGCATGGATAAGAAATTAACTACTTAAAGAAAGTCAATTTTTAAACATGTTATATAGAGTTATTCAACTACAAATGAAATTAGGTAAAGCAAAGATCACTTAAGTGCATAAGATTCTACTGCGATTAATCAGATTAATTAAATAGCACACTTTATCCAAAATTAACAATGATATCTGATGCATGCCAGTATTTCCTTGTATTTAGAACTGGGAAAAAACAAAGGCATCTCAGACAGTGTATAATAATTGTAATTTTTTTTTTAATGCAAAAGATTGTAATTTCATGTTTAAGAACTATTTAAGTTGTAATGTGTGATTCTATATTGAATAATGACTCTTTAAATGGCACTGTAGGAATCTATTTCATGACATTTCCAAGATCATCTTTGCAAATAAGATGACTAGGGTTCCCCCCACACACATCCCAAGTGCCTGGATACAGGTCAAGTGGTGTTCTTTTGGTTTAGTGCATCTCATAAACAGTAGCTCTCGGCTATTTAGGATGAATGAAAAGTTGATGAATATGTATCTGAGGTGTAATCATCTGTATACCTAAATCCTTCTCTTTGAATTTACACTAGTTAATAATTCTGTTGATGATGCATAAGTTGGAACAGAATCTAGCTCTGTTGTCTCTGAGTAATATTATGTATAATATCTAATTACTTTAGTGAAATACACTTTAACTACATGAGATTCTGAATACTCAGAGAGAGTAGACAAGAAAAAATATCAACTACTTATCTGCGCAGACCCCAGAGAAAAAGAAAAAGCCAATGGAAAAGGAGAGGGGAACACAGCTTTAAACGGTTAGCTACAAAATAGCTTAATTAGAGCTACTGATGACTGTCCCACCCACATTTAAAGTACCTGCTACCAGACAGAAGCATTTTGGCAAAGGGCCTTTGAAAAAGAAAAAGGTGAACCCAAACAGAATAATTCAATGATGGCTAGACAGCCAAAAGGGATAATTGTGCTAATTAATGCTAGAAAAAGGAACCAGGCTCTTAACAATGCCCTTAACATCCAGAGATTTGTGTGGAAGAAATCCTGTGATTGGCCTGAATACTCTGGCATTTTAAGTATAAGGAGAGCTGCACAGCATTGGTGAGACTGCACTGAGAGAGTATAGCAAAACTGCTTCAGGATGCTAAGTCTTGAGGCAGGATGAAGAAAGAGAAATTTTGTGATTGATGTGGGAAGACATGACCGCAGTGTGGAAGGAAACATTGATAGGAAATGGAAAGACATCTTTTCCAGATGATATAATTAGGGTTTAAAGGACCAAATTATGACTCTATTTAGCCACAGGTCTGATTAACAGGTATGAGTTGCATGAAAGCTCAAAGGAAATGAGAAATACAAAACTGAATGATCAGCTTTTCTCCTGGGTCCATCAGCTTCAAAGCTCTCAATGCACACAAGTCTCTGACTCAGTCTTTGACAAAGACTTTTGACTTTGTCAAAACCCTAGAGAAAACATTCCATAGTGCAGCAGAGACTCAAGAGCTTTCAGTCAGCTGGATTTAATTTGTGTGGGTTTGTGCAAAGAGGTCTGGGTTCTTATGTAGATTGTCCCAAAACCAAGAGCCATGGCTGGGACATCTCCATAAGGAGACAGCAATCAAATCAATACCTTCAAGACCAAGGAGACACAATACAAGAAAGACCTCAATCTCTCCTGATTTTCTAGGACTTCTTCACTAGAAGAGGATGAAGCATTGAATATTGTTTTCTGTGTATTGCTTCATTCATTTTAACAGACTATGGGACCTGCTGCAGGGCAGTTGAGACCAGACTGCTCTTATTCTATCTGGTGGCCCACAGACTCAGATCCTGTTGGACATAAGAGAAAAAAGTGCTCGTAAAAGCAAAGAGAACTGCATCATCCAGAGGGCTACAAGTCCTCAATCTGCAATTGTTACAGGAACAGAAAAACTGGAAGGTTGGTACCAATCTGGTCTTCAGCGGTGGACTTTAATACTAAGGAAGAAATTTTCATTAAAATGCCTATGTAATCAAAGAGGATGTGGCTATTTCCTCTATGAGCTCTGGAATGGCACACGAATATTTACATGAGAAAATTATTTTTATTCATTTTAGTTGATGTATCTTATTTTTTGAAATAACTTTTTATTTTTTCCTAACTTTAGAAGGAACAACTGACTACAAGACTGAAATCTAGTTTCACCAAACTATAAATCTTGAAACACACACACATAGAAGACACACAGTTACCTTACAGTAACTAGGCTCTTCAAGATGGTTTTTCCAAATGTATCCCATTTTTGGTGTACACGCACCTCACATGTGCAAGATCAAAATCTTTTGACCAGTAAAGCCTATTTGGGTTGCATCTTCGCCCATCATATCCTTGTGACCCCAACCACCCAAGACCATACAAGACAGAGTGGTCCAACCTTCTTTCAGTTCCCTAAACCATCATCCCAGCAGAGATGGACTCTAAAAGAGTAGGGATGGAGGGTGGGTTGTGGGATCTACATAGACAAAACATTTTGCAGGACAATGGTTACTGTAAGGTAAGCAATCATTCATCTGTGTGCATGTCATGTACAATAACTGGCTATCAGGTCCCAAATTTATAGCAGGAGGTTCTGTGCTACAGCTAGCTGACTAAGAATTGCAGAACTGTTCTCCCAAATTTGGCATTTGATCTAGTCACCAAAACCGGAGTGCAATATTTGGTAAGATATGGACTGAGCTGTAAGGATGCCCCACAAATCTCAGATGTAGGCCTATTCTTAAGCATGCTAAGGAGATTGCCCAGGGCTCTAGTTAAAAAGGCTTAATGCCTGAGGGAATCTGCTCATATGACACTGCTAGAGTCATATATGCTAGTTGATAAGAGACCATAATGCACTAAGTGAATCACTTGTATAATCTCTGTGCAGAGGTGGCCTAACCTTTCACAGCCTTCCCTAAAACCATAAATAAATGGAGTGATTTCCCAAAAGGCAAAAGGTAGCAAGCTGAAATGGCAGCTGCCAACAAGGCAGAAGACTGAATATATGCTAAACTAACTAAACTAAAATGTACAAATATTCACAATTGGATTAGGGTAAAGATGTTATAGGCCTACACTACACTGTTGAGTCCTATCTCACTGCTACAGGTGGTAAGAGGTAGATTGTCAGGGTCACTGCTTAATAACACCTTCTGGTGAAGGGCACTAAGACATCCAGGGTGCAGGTAGAATCCCAATTGCTGGACAAAAATTCCAATCTCGTGTGCATGAGGCACATTGGCACCAAAAGTGAAATGCATCTGGGCAAAGACTCAAAAAACCACCATAAATTCTCCCCCTCACCCAACTCTTAGAGTTAAGCCTCTCTTACCTAGTGACACTAGTTTTAGGTAAGTATTCCCCTGCATAAAAAGTATCTCAGTAGTAACAACTTCTTAGCTTAAGTCTCCTAGAACTAATTCTTGACACGGTGAGCCAAGGCTGCATTACACCTTTTTAAAAAAAATACACAGCTTTCCCAAAAAGCAAGCTCCCAAATCATTTCCAGATCAGCCTCTGTATGGGCAAAAACCCTTTTCATTAAAAGAATAAGATTAAAGGAACAGTTAAATATGTTGACCCAGCTATCAATTTACATGGCAGCTACAACAGGAAAGAAATCATAACTTAAAAGGGGGGTGGAAAGCAACAATGTAACAAAAGTGTTAGCAGCTCACTTAGACTTTGGCCTGTTTGTGAATAATTAGAAAAATCTAAATGGATTGAAGAGATATAGTCTCAAGAGATAGAATTAGAGTTCCTTTCACTTTGATGCATTGAAAAATAAGAAGTTAAGAAATTCAGCATAATAATAAGAATGATCACAAAATACCTCCCTCCTCCTCTAATTTACAGCACCTTAAATTACTACCACCAATTTAAATAAAAGCAGAGGCTTTTTAGTTGCTTTTTTCATGTTTAATCCATAATTTGTTTCATTATCTTGTTTTAGAACTAACTTGCACAATAACTATTGCACATGATCTGCACATGATCTGCTGCACCTTCCACATCTGAGGACAAACAAGAACCTCTTTCTCATACTATGTAGCCAAACTGTTACATAAGAATCAGAAGGCATGTCATCAGCACATATGCCCAGACCTTAAATTAAAAAGGAGTTCTCCAATATGTCTACGTGTAATACATGCCACCTAAGCACCCCCTTGTAGTCAAAGGTCATACTGCAGCACTCCATCTCTGTTTTCATGTCTTCAGGGTCCCATAGGAACTGTAGGCTATTGTATTTAAAACATTCCCCTTCCTAGGTCCAATTCATTCAGTCCTCAGGGTCAACACATTGGTCCTCCAAGCCCCAGCCCCACTTCAGTGGCTCTCTGTCTCCCTTCGGTAGGGAGTCATTCCCCATCCTCCTTTCCAGAGCTGGGTCCCAATTCAATCACCACTTTCCAGGTTTTTCCTGTCTGGAGCAGAGTCTTCAGACTATTCCTCCCTCTTGCCTTAGCAGACTACTCCCAGTCCTCCCAGCTGGGGCAACTCATATACTTTTCCCTGACTTTCCTCAGTCCCTGCCACAATTCCCTAAGCTTCACCCCTCTCTTCAGCTTCCTGCTGCTCTTTATAGGGGAATCATTTATCCTCCATCAAACACCATCAAGGTTGTTAACACACAGCAGTGGTGGCTCCTTCACAAAGCAGAGTTGGCTGGCCCCAAGCCTCCACTCAGTGAGGGTCAAGGCTCCCTTACACTACTCAATATAAAGCAATACGGAAATCAGCTGGCCAGAAAGAATAATGTTTATAATACAATTTTGTTCCTTAAAATGAACAACAGCTGACTTAAATTTTGTTGCTTTCTTTTCCAAATCAAAATACATGGAGAAAGTTAGTCATCTATTGTAAGAGAAAGTAATTTGTGGATTGAACCCTGCTGATAGGCAATCATACCTCTCCTCCTACCATTAAAGGTTTATTTTGTGGTTTGAAAGTTCCTGAATTTTAAGGGCTTCAGACAAAATAATGATAATTACAAGTCAATTAAAATATATTGAAATTGTTTATAGATTAGGAAGGTTTAGAATCAAATGTTATCCCACTAAAGTTTTTCATGAGCATGAGCAGTGTATCATATTTCAGGAAACAATCTGGGGTCAAGAGCTCAATACATGTGTGCAGCTCTTGCTTGTCAGGAAAAGGTTACAAAAAATGACCTATGCAAAACTTCCTGCCTTCTGATATTTTTTTGCCAGTCTCCATTCCAAAGGTTTTCCATATAGTTGGAATTCTGCCCATGATCTCCATATCTCCGAAGAAATACTCTTTCCAGATGAGTTCCCCAGAACAGAGCTGTGTTTCTTAGAAGGCAAAGGGATATTTATAAAAAGTACAACATCCTGAAGGGCACACCAGTTGGCTAATATACAATTATTCTATAATTTGACATGAAAGTCTGGTAGCAATTTACAAACATTATGAAGAGGCACCAATGTTCAAAGTATAAGGCTGTTGGATGCTATAGGGTGAACATTCAATACTTTAAAATAAAGCGGGTTCTCTTTGTTAGATTTCTTCTTCATTTTGTTTCAGTTCAGATTTAAATTTTTTAAATAAAATCTATGTTAATTTACAACCTTTGAAGTTTTATCCAATCTGTTTTTTTTCAAATGTGACATTCTAATGCCCTCTAATAAACATGCAGAATGGTCCCAATAATAGAGTAGTTCCTTTTCTAGATGTTTTATTATATTTGTTGATGTTAATGATTTGCTAGTTTTATTTCCTTTCAAATATAACCTACTTGTTTCTCAATATTCTTTAGAAAAAGAACTCAACTGACCTCAGGCATTAGCCTGAAAAATGCATTTTGACACACAGATGAAAGAAAAGATAATTTAGTGTACTATTTACCAATTGAAGGGTCACACCCCAATACATGAAGCTGTACCCATAAACTTACATCCATTCCCCTATAGCTCAACCACACAGATACACACCCTTCAGCAAAGTGCCGCCCCTTTGAATGAAAAATGCTGTTTAGTTTTGTTCATGTTTCAGTTTTACTGATCTCTCTTTATACATATGCTACTTCTTAAATCACCTAATCTATGCTTTGTATAAGTAGAACTGCATTCTATACAAATGGCAAAACCAGGATTTTGTAAAATGAAGTTTTGGAATATTAAACTCAAATTATAAATAAAAGAAAAGGATATGACTTTGTGGCCTCACGTTGCACAGCCATAAATCCTGTTAATGCAGGTGGGCTCAAATCAAGCATGTATATCAAGAGAAGACTATTTTCAAAACAATGTAACTATAATTGAAATGAAAGTGTATGTGAAGAGCTGACTTACACAAATAAATATTAGAAAACTACACTTTAAGGGGAGATTATCAAAGGGATGAGTGGGTGTCAGAAGAAATGGATTTAAATCACCATTTTAATCATGATTTTAATCAGGAAGCAGTAAATCTTGATTTAAATAATCTTATTTTCCATTTGTACTTTTTAGTTATTTTCCTAAAGAAAGGCTCTCTCTCTCACTGGGTGGAAACCGTCAGAACACATTGATATGGAACCAAATATGGCCTTTGCCTAAACTTAGTACTTATTTTTATTAACTCAAAGGATACACTATATCTATAAAACTGTATTTAATATCTATACTTACATACTTAATTAAGTAATATACTTAAGTGCAGCATGTGACATGGTGCCATATTTATAAAGCTCAAGTTGACGTCAAAAGTTAGGGATGTTTTCCCCCTGATTCTGTATGTAACTAAAAAAGTCACACCATTTAAACTCACTAGAATTTGAGGCATTTTCATTGATGCAGTCTATTATATTTGTTTAAATGATTTTAGTAGCTTATAATAAGTTTAGGTATTAAATGTTTTAATATTTTCAACTTTAATTTTAAAACAGGTTTATTTTTAAAAAGATGTAAAAAAAAATGTAACCGTATTTTTTTTAAAAAAAATCATAGGATTAAAAGGGACAGCAAGGGCCATCTAGCCTAACCCCCTGCCAGGATGCAGATTGTGTCTAAACCATCCTAGACAGATGGCTATCGTAGATGCCTTTTGAAAAACTCCAGTGAAGGAGCTTCCAAACCACTGGATGTATACCCACACTAATGGGAGTTAGGCACCCATCTGTTGCACACTTTCAATATGAGTTCAGTGACTAACGTCCCTTTGTGTTTTTGACATTTTTTTTTCTTTTGTATGGAAGCTGGAAACAGTTTAAGACATTGGCGCAAATGCTGGCTCTGTTTCTTTTGTGCAGCCCTGGCACCAATGCTAGCTGGTGGATTTAAAATCTAAGTCAGGGGTGCACTCACAAAATTTGGACCTACAAGAGTTGTCAAATAGAATTCTGATCACTTAATTCCCAGTCCTTTGTCTTAACCACCAAACCATTGTTGGTCCTATGTCTAGATGACAGGAAACACAACTGGAAATTGGGAATCCCACACTAACTCAACATGTGAGTAAATCACTCAGCTTCCTGCTGCCTCAGTTTTCCTGTATCTGCCTTACTGGGATATTGTGAAGCTTTGTCAGCTACTTAATGATCTTAAAAGCTTTTTGAGATCTTTAGACAGAAGGTGTGCTATAAACTTTATGTATTTTTAAATGAGAGTGTGTGCTTTTTTTGATGGGGGTGATTAAAAACTAAAAAAAAGTTACATGCTACTGAAAAATCACTAGTGAGTATATTTAGTTGGCATTTGCTAAGATTTTAACAAAGTCCAATGAAGATCTGCCCCTTTGTAACTTCATTGCACACGCGCTCTTCTCAGGAGCTGATGTGCAAATGCAGCTTTTGGTAAAAAGTAGCATGAGAAGGGTTCTAAATGCCTCACTGAAAGTCACACAGCAGAAACTACTTTAACATCTGCAATACTAAAACAAATTCCACTGCCTATGAGAAGAACCCACCTCCTTATCTGCATGGTAGGCTCCCATTACAATTTTAGCTGAATACTGAAGGTTTTCTTCAAATTCTAAGCTTTCATTAAAGAAGTGAAGATTCTATCTTTTTCTAAGAATGAGGGCAATCTTCTTCACAGATCAAATCTGTTAATTTTTCTGTCAAATTCAGCTAACAATAAAGTGCCACTACTAGAAGGCAATAGATTAAGCATACGTTGACTATACTTTGCCAGGGCAATGTTAAGAAAACAAAAATAAAACCAGAAACACTTGGAGCCTATTGAGCTTTAAACTTTTTTCTTTAATTACCACATATTTCACCACTCATGTTGTTTTATTAATTTTTGCATTTCACTCAACTTGGATAATGAAAATAGATTAGTGAGTTTTAATTTTGTTTATTTTGTAGCCACTTTGAGCTTCCAGCTGTTATGGTCTCACACAATACCCTAATGTCTGGATGAAAATGCTGCAGGGCAGTGTATAAAAAAATTAACAGATTTTATAGAAAACCACAGAAACAGTTCTATTACTATTATTTTCTGAAAATATATTTTAAAAAATCCCATCTACTACCCCCCTTTTTTTTTTTGGCTTTAAATAGAACCAACTTCTGGGGCTAAACTTCCTGGCAGCATCACTTTAATATATGGCCTTATTCAACAGTTTACACAACATAGCAACTTATAAATGTAATTTCTTTCTGAAAGGCAAACATCAGTAAGTGAGAATTAGAAATGAAAAAATGATGGTATTAAATTTTGTTTGTGTCTGAGTGTCTAGAGAAATCATACACATTAAACATAAGATAACAATAGCTTAAACTAATTCCATTATGTCTATGAATAAGCTTTTCATTTGGTCATTTTCACATCCTGTAATTATTGCAGAGGAAACACAGGTTAAGGGTTCAACTAGCGCTTAAAATGTGTAATTACATCTACTAGACTTACCCTAAGGGTAAAAACTTCATGACCTAAAATGCAAGGCACCAAGTTCCTTTTACACATGCTGTCTGATGCTTCAATGGATATATTGATTATTAATATATGTCATCCTCAGACAAAAGATGCAGAGATTAAACCCACATATCAAGATTTCAAACAGGCTAACAATGTTATTTATCTGCAATAAATGATTAAAACAGTGTCATGAATATATTTTGCTCAAATCCATTCAGAGACATAATCTTGAAAATGGTTCAATACCTATACATTTCTCCATGTGTAGTACTTGAAATAACATTTTAAAAACAGCAAATGGGTGAGTAGGTATTTTGAAAAATTCTAAGTTTGTGTCAGGTTTTTACCTTTGATTTCAAGTAAATTATAATTGTACTAAGATCACAACTTTCCTTCAACTTACCCACGGAAAATCCACAGTAAAAGTTTCAGTTTTCCAACGTTTCATGCAACAAAAACTAACAAAGAAAGAAAGGAACAATTAAGACCACAGAGATTCCACTTTTATGGACAGGCATAGGAACATGTACGCATCATGCGCTTAACCAGACTATACACTAATTTGAATTTAAGTCAGACAGTTTTGCAGTAGGCTTTGGTTTATAGAAATAGGCTCAGCAACTGCTTTTTCTGTTTATCAAATATCCACCATAGTTTCACATAACACCAGTTCGCTGAGTTTTATGTATGTATTCATCTGTAGACAGTACAAAGGGGAAGATAGCTCAGAGGCTATATGTCACAATTCAGTACACATTTAGCTAAACTATGCACTTAAGAAATATGCACCTCCAGAGGGATCACATAAGAACCAATGGGGATAGACTGGAGCCAAGTGAGTTCTATGCAATATATAGAATTTGAATGTAAATGGAGTGGTTTTCTGGCTATACCAAAAGGAGGACAGGAGACGTTTAACATGGGTTTAATTAGGCGACAACTTTATTATTAGATATCTGGAGCTACCCGGCAGATAACAGTGTACTGTGTAGGTAACCTCATGTTTTCTGTAATTACCCAGTGAGGCTTCAACCAGCTTCCCCTCTTTTTCCACCCAGGTCCCTCCAGCAAATCCATTGCTAGGATCTTACCATCTACCCCCCTCCCCTCATAGGGTTGGCTGCCTGCTGTATCAATCATAGAAGTCCCCAATCACCCCCAATTTGTTCCTTTAATGAACACCTCTTTTTAGGTCCTTTTCCAGGCCATTTATCTGGTCACTGTCTACCTTTCCTCTAGAGTACCTGCACTGGACATCCCCCCTACACTTAAATAACGAGTTGTGACGTATGGCCTACTGCCCATTGTGCCATGCATAAACAAAGCCTGAAACCCATCGTGAGGAAGGTGGAGAAAAAACCCTCGCTGCACTCAAGCCAACATGGTGGTAAGGGAAAAATTCCTTCCCATCCCCCTAGAAAAGGGGTGGCTAGCATGGTGCCCACAGCAGGTGTTGACCAAACCTGGCCTTTTACCACCTACAGAAGAGGGAAGGTGGGTCCTGCTTCAGCCTGTTCCCTGTAAAAGGGAGGTTTCAGGCACAAAGCTGCCCCTTTTATACCCTGCATCCTTAGGGGATGAATCAGGGACCACACTGACCCTTTTGCAGCAGTTTTCACCTCCAGCCATAAAGCACTGTTCCCTTCATTCAGCTAGCTAGCCAAATAACCCCCGCTTACAGGTAAAGGAAGATCAAGTCTAATCCGGCAATTCTTACCCAGACAAATTCCCATCAAATATAGATTGCTTTGTATTAATTGCCAGAGGACTCACATTCTTATTTTTTTCGTTAAATTTCAACTTCAAGTCAAGATAATTTATAACAGCAGTATCACATGGGAAATCTTCAGCAGAGCCAGGAAAAGAACACGGAACAGAAGCCAGTTCTGCTATGTCCAAGTTCAGTTCTTTAAACAACAAGCCCCTTTTCTTCTTGCAATCTTCTGCTTTATTCCCTGTCCAGACTGTGTACTGAATGAGGCCTGGGTCCTGTACAACAGATAATATATGATCACGTTATCTAAAGACCTTGTGATTAGCCCTACAGAAGGCAGCTGAATTAAGGCTCCGTAACATTTCAATTGGCCTATTAGAAAGAGAAATTCAGACTCCAAACTTAGAGGATCATGGGTATGATTCAAGGGTTTGGATTAAGCTATGTTTCTAATTTATTTACTGTTAAAGCATTCAGTTTACCTTTAGAAAAATGCCTGAATATAAAACCAACTAGAGGTTTTGCATTGTGGAAGACCACCACATTGATTTATTGGGCTCTATTTCACTACTGAAATCTTTTTAAAGTAAACTGTATATGAAATATCTTCCAAGGACAGTTGATGGAATTTATTTTCTTTTAAGGAAAATGCATCTTGAAACCTAAAAAGATTGACAGAGGCCCTAATGTTCAGGTGCTCCTCATTTCACTAGCTTTTACAAGTTTTAACCACTTCTCCCCATTTTATCGTCTTGCACTTTTTCTTACAAGTTGCATTAGCATCTCACTCATCATTAAGGATACCTAATGGACCCTTGAAGACATTTGCCAAGAAAAGCAAGTCCTAGCTTATATGCAACATCAAATAATGCAAAAATGTTTTTCTGCTTCAAACATTGCTGCTAAACATCCACGCTGAGCAACAGTGAAATAGTCAATATCCTTAAGGGATTCATCAAGCTGTGTAGGGACTTAGGTTGCTCAAAGACTCAGTTCTAAGAATGATTCCCCACTCATTATTATTTATGCTGATGATATTTGAGGAAAAATAGACATAGCAAATTGTTCCTTTAAAAATTATGTCAGGAAATGTTGTCCATCAGCTCATAAAGCAGCAGATATCTTCAAAGTCTCCTTGACATTTGTAGCATTATGGGACAATCTTTACACAAGGACAAACTGTTCTCAAACAATTCTTCCAATGCACAAGGCACTGATCTTTTCATCAACACTTGGCATACAGGTCTTCTTGTTCTACTTTTTTTCTGAATAAACTATTTATTATGGACAGAATCCCAGGGCAGTGAGGCAGCACAAGATCCTGTTCCAAACTTGAGTCTGGCTTTTTGGATCCCCCTTTCAATTCTTTAATGTCAGAGTGACTGGGAATGTATAATGACTTTTTGCACCTATGATCCTCTTGTTTTGACAGTAAAACTGATCTTCATTTGTGACATATGAAGATGCCTATTGCCTTCCGCAGAGTCATGTCCTACTGACTGACAATATAAATTCCACCAGTAGCAAAAGCAAGTGTAAGCAAAACTGTTGTATAGACTGAAGGGAACACCATGTTGGAGGAGATCTCTTCCCCTAACCTCTATTTTGATACCAGTGACTTTCTGTGCATTACACATGAATGGAAGCAAATTACTGTTACTGAATACTCTGAAAAGTCCACAGTTAACATTAGAGTGATTGGTTTTCCCTTCCAAGTCAGAAAAGAGGAATTATTTGGCCATATTAGAAAGCTGCAGAGAGTCAGCCAAAGTCCAACTAGTTGTCAACTACTAAAGCATATTAATTTATATCTTGCCAAAAGACCATACAATTAACACACCTCTCCTTCTGAAGGCAAGATGCATACAAAGGAAAAGATGTATATACAGAATCAGAGCTGGACCTAGAAATGCCCAACATCTGATCTCGTACAGCATGCAATATTTTTTTTCCAGAAATAAATGGAGAAATTAAATTAAAAAGGGAGAAGAAAGTGAAAAAGATTTTCTGTTTACAAACTGTACATAAACAAAATATTGTTTAGTAGATTTATTTGATCGGGGGCAAAAGACGTTGCCACAGCATATTAAGGTCTCAAATGAAGCTCGTTAGAAACTATTGGAAAATATACATTATAGTTTAGGAACAAGTCTACAACACTGCTATCAAAACATAAAGGTCTAGCTTGTTAAAATAAAAGTGTTGAAAAGAGGGAAAAAATATCAGCAAATATTTTCACAAAATGTCTTCCAGTCTTTAATCAGCTCTAATTAATAGCTATTTACCAAAAACAAACCCTTTGTGCTATTCTTTTGGCACCAAATAAGGTCCTGATCCTGCAAACTCTTAAGTCCATACATAACTTTACTTGTGTGTCCTTCCATTGAAGTCAACGGGAATACTCACATGAAGGAAGCTATATGCCTGCTTAAGCATCTGCAGGATTGGAGCCAAAATCTGCAGGATTGGAGCCAATCAGTATCCAAAAATCTACCATATGTTATTTCTGACACAGTGTAAATCAGGCGTCCAGTTGGAGTTTAATGCCTGTTTGTAACCTATAAAGCACTAACTAGCTCATAACTTGCCCATTTGAAAGACTCCTACCCCATGTGATTGCCAGAGTTACGATGAGCAGGGGTGCTTAAGTTAGAGCTTCCTTGGTTAACACAAGAGAGAACTCATGACAAGGGATTATCCATGAGGGAAAAGAGTTCTCCTTTGGTTTTATAGATACTGCTACCATGACTTTCTTTTGTTAAATGGAAAAACAAAGTTCCTTGATGTACCTTGTTTTTTTTAAAACATGGCAAATCTGGAAGATGGAACAAGTCAGAGAATGTATTATTTATATACTGCCACAAATTCTCATGGCATTTCACAGAAGTTTGAAATCATGAACTAATACAGGAATGTCACCAAATTATTAATATATTTCCAGTAGCTCCAATAGTCATTATCCTCTAGTTCATGGTTGTAACCCAGGAATCCCTTAGGACAGAAGGCACAGGGGATGCATAGAGTTTTACATGGATCCCCTGGGTCAGATATATGGCATAATAGTTCACTGAAGCATGACATGTGAGGTTTACTGAAAGCCACTAGCCCACGGATCATGACAATCATTGCAAAATGTATGTACAGATAATATTTATCTATATGAAAATTATATTCTTAAGGTGTTGGAGTTAAAGCAGGTTACCAAAAGGTGTTGTACCTTGGAGATGAACCTTTCAAACAGGAGGTAATTGATACTTATCTCCCTGTCTGGTCATTTGTGTATTGCCTGGCTTACACTGTATCCCTATTTGCATGGTGAGCCAGCTGCCAATTGAAAGACTGCAAAATCTGTAAGAGAGAAAATCTACAGGAAGGAACAGTGCAGGGCAGGGGGTGTCCTTGTTATGAATAAAGACAAATGATTGGTCTAGTAAACCTCTGAGTGCAAAGAGATGCACTGAATCCTTCACTCAGTAGGCAAACTAATAGCATGCATGTCAGCCAGCCTGGCTGTAAAGTGTTGCAGGGATTTTGGGTGGGCGATACTCTGCTTGACATGAGAGTACCCTGTAAATTAAGTCTAGGCTCCAGAATGCGTGTTATGGTTTTATTATGTATGCAATCATTTGTCTCCAATATTTCTACTTACTACTACTTGAATCTCTATGCTTTGTGAAAGAAACCTAAATTTGATTTCACTATAAACAAATCTATTTACTGTGTATTAAGATGAGTGGTGATCCGAGGTGGAAAGGGTAAACTGGGCCATCCCTTTTTATTGGAGGCAGTGAATCTGTGAATGCTTTGAGTGTTCAGTGGACTAGGGGCTGGCCACTCCAGGGAGATGCTCAGAGGGCTCAAGTGTGCTAATCACTAACCCACAGACAGTGGGGCCTGTGAGGAGTGCTTGCCAGTGCCAGTGGGGTTGTGGAGCTGACCTATAGCAGGCACAGATAAGACTTCCTTATACTAAGGGTGGGTGGTAGCAAGGTGCCTCCCAACTTTGGGTACCCTCAGGAAACCTCACAGTGGTTCTCTTCATTTACATGCAACACTCTAGCTGAATAAGGAACATATAATAAATGTCTCCTCTCCTTTGTGCAAGCAGTACATAAAAAGAAAGACAATAAATATCTGCAAGTGAAATATACAAATATTATCCTAATTCTAACTACTGTAATTAGTGAAAAAGAAACACTTTATTCAGTACTTACATGCAGATGTTTGTGCCTTTTGTAACCTGAACTTTTCTACAATTAGTCTTCACAACAGGTCTTCTCCAGTATACCTTAATTTCACTGGGATTCCACAGGGAAGCACAGACCACCCTCTCTGATCTGAAGGAATAACTCAACTCTACCAAGCTTGAGTCCGCCTCCAAATGAATAACAGGTTATCCTTATCATAAGCTCTCTTCCCTACTCTAGAATTCTACAATACAGACCTGTGTAGCAATGCCTGATGTAAGTTCTAGAATATCTTTGGGCTGTAGAAACTAGTTAAGTATTAGTGTTTTGGAAATGCATACCTTAAGCAGGAAAAATAGAAACCTGTTAAACCTGTTCAAGCTAATTTTACCTTAAATCCCCTACTACAAATAAAGGATTGCTGGCAACATATTTAATTTCTTACAGCACAGATTTTTTTTAATGAAAAAATACAAAACGAAGTAGTTCTTCCGATCTGTTCTCTACCACTTACAAAAATAAAAATAGATATTGCAAGTTAATTGAGTAAGATGTGTAAGCTAATATTTATTAACAAAAAGAAGCATCTGAAATCTTCTCATATTTCATTTTTCAGAGGAGAACTGTGATGGAAGGTATTTCCTGTAATTTTGTTCATGGCACAATATTCAAGACTACACTATAAAAGGTTTAATTCACACAAAACACTCCATCTACGTTCTCCCCATCACACACATACTCACAGCTTAAAAACACATCGGATATGGAGATACAAACCATTATCTACTTCACTCTATTTATGCTAGTTTTAGACTGGTGTGATTCCATTATAATACTGGTGTGTAAAAGAGTTGAGAATCAAGCCACATACATCTCTCCTCAGAATATATTTTATGTCATTGCCAACATTACACTAACAACGCTATAGCTAAGACTGAAAAGTGTTTTCCAACAAACAAACAAAAACCCTAATTTACTAAGTCATAACTATGGCAAACTATTCTTATCGGACTGAAATTTCCCATGTTTGAGAACAAATTTTGTCCATTGGATTTTGGCTAAGATTCACAAAATATGGACTGGCAATTTCCGTTTTACCTAAACATGGATTAACTTTGCCTTATTTTTAAATTTCTTCTCAGTGTCTAAAATGAAATCAATATTTCCCCCTCCCCCATGCACACACCTACCATGGTGTGACTCTATGTAAGTGACATAAATAGCAAATTATTTTTTCATGTAGTTAGAATGTGCTTGTCCTTAGACAGCTGTGCAATGGAGGCTGGAAGAAACCTTCCTTTCCATGCAAACTGCAAAAGGCAGAACTGCAGCCCATGGAAAGCATGACAGCTTCAGTGAAGGAGTATTACCTAAAATGATCAGCAGTGATACAGTTACCAGTGTTGACATTTATATTTGTGTCATTAGAAGTCAGTAGCTATTCTTCACATGGATGAACTGGGGCAGATTTTGTTTATTTAAATGCTTAAGTGTTTAAGATAACACTACCTTGGTTTATAATTTGAAGATTTTCTTTGGAATAATAAAGGCTAGACTTTTTGTAATTAAAGGTTAAATTCTGCAAGAACTGATGGTGCCACTAGGGAAACGATGGTAAAGTATACTTTAGAGTACTAGTCAGTTCAGCCTTGACAACTGAGCATTAATGTTACAGTTTTTCCCCCTCATAGGGGCATTTCTTTCCCATGTTGTGCATATTACATGACACTTCTTCTATATCTCTTCAACTGATGAGAAGACAATGCTAAACAAATATTAGTGGGCCCAATTCTTCTTCCTTTACTCATACTGAGTAGCACCTCACTCTGCAAGTTGTGGAAGAATCTGACCCTTATTATCTGCTTCCTCTATGAGTACATCTGATAGAGAAAAGTTCCTAAAATATTTGCTGATACAGCCATTTCCTAAAACAGAGATTTCTGATAGGAGATGAACTGATCCTTATCCATCTGTTTCCATTTGTTTTTATTTATATGTTTCCAGATGTTATAGAATTCATCATTAGCCCCATGGATGATTCACTATGTCTTCCTCATATGCTCTTGATAACCATCAAATTTAAGCACTGAAAATAATTTTTTAATGAGGAATGTGCTAATTCTCCTGTTTCATATAGAGAATTTCAAAAAAAGCATGTATCAACTCCTTGATACAAACTACTTAATGAACAGGAGAAAGAGCAGGTATGCATTGGGGGACAACATGTGAACTTAGCAGAAAATAAATCTAGAGATAACTCCTTCCTCGATTACGCCTTTTATATATATTGAAAAAAAGAGGAAGAAAGAACAAAACAATTGTCAGACATGCAGTGTGTTAACAAATTAATACTGGGACAGAAAAAAACGTCTGTAGTACCACTTCCACCTCTACTCCTTACCCCAGCATTCTTTGTGATGCAACCTTTATTCTGGACAAAACTGCAAGCAATCAACCTTATTGATTCTACCAACTAATCTAGAATGGGTGTTTATGCAGGCTGGCAGAACTCTCCTGCCGCCTCATCATTGCCAGTCGGTATATTACACCAGTCCCAAAGCTACTTTAACTCACTCTAGAATTGAGACAGGCTGAGAATCAGGGAACACTAACCAGTTCCCTGCTGGCCCATAAATTCTAGCTATAGAATTCTCATTATAGAGAGTAACTGTAATGACAATAAAATATGCCAGTCATAACAGAACTTTTTAAGAGCATGTGGTTAGGACATGACCACCGGTTCCTTCTTGACAAAGTCAGGAGCCAATATACTCTTTGTCTGTATAGTTCTTCATAAACATAATTTCTCCATTTCTGTATTGCCCTCACATAATGGAGGAGAGAGTGAATATCTGTGGGAATGCTATATATTCTATGTGAAATTTAATATTTTTTCCAAAGTCAGAAACTGAGACACTTTGTTACATCTCCAACTTGCTGTTTTATCAACTTCTGTATATTTCATCTCAAAATCTATTTCCACTTCTGGCAGTAATTTACTTCTTTTCTTAAATTAAATATAGTAGAACCCCTATTTTACAAACTAATTGGGGAATTGAGCTCATAATATGACAAAGTTCATAAAATTTAATATCAAAAATTTGAAGACAGGTATGGTGCATACATTGCAATACGATGCAGTTCCTCTTTTTTTCTTGTTCTTAAACTAGTGAATTCAAGGCACCAGAATATGAAACTATATCAATTGGTTATTCAACATCATTTTCATTATGTGATTCTTCCCCTGACCTCCAACCTGGTCAAGAAAAATGGTTCCTGTAGTTGGTTATTCATAAGACTGGTGTTCACAAAAAATGAAATTTTACAATAAGACAGTAATCTTGTATTTTGGTTTTTTTTTTTTAACATAAAAACATTCAAAAATTCCCATTTCGCCTAGCCAGAGACTTTTGGTCTGTCTGCTACAGACATCATGGATTTTGCAAGAAATTATATCATCTGCAAGCAAAAGCAATTTGTGATTTTCCACTGCTAATCCATATGCTTGTAGGTCTGGATTATTATACAGCATCCATGCCAGAGGTTTTAACAATAAATTAAATGAGAAGGGTAAAAGATACAATCCATTAAGGATCATGAAGTGGTGCTTAAGGCATTGACCAAAGCTTGTGTTCACAGTGATCCACAGAGGTACTGGAAAGTCCATTAAACCTTGGACTGAGGATAAACACAGTAGTGTTACTCAGATGGAGAGTGAAAGTTCAAATTAATCCCACCACCTACATTTTCCTGTAATGGGAAATGTTTAGATTGAATATCCAAGGCCAACACCTAACACAGATTTTTTATCCCTGGGGATAAAATCTCACCCTCCTAAAACAATCTTTCAGTAAACTTCTTGTAGTTGAAATGATTTAGTACAATAATTTCTGCCAAAATTATAGGAAGAATTACTCATACATTTAATAGGAATTACGTATATTTTCTCTTAATAGGTACACCTTTTAAAGCAGAGGTGAAACTCAATAAACTAGAAGCTACCTTGGTCTCTATAAAGAAGGGTCAAAACATTGTTAATTTGCCAGGAGTCTTTAGGCAGCATATAAGCAGCATGCAAATTTCCCTTAAAATATAGTTATTTTAGTTCTGGTAAGAAATCTATTATGGATTGCCCTGGAAAGTGAAATCACCTAGTCATCCAAAGAGCATAAGGCCAGATTGTGCCCACTTTATCCATATATGGAAGGGGCTCTCCATGAAGCAGGGGTCCCTATTGTCACCGAAGTCCACAAACACATATGTACAAAGCTGAATTTGTGTCACAAGAAGATACATATACTATAGTATTTTTCCCAAGAATCATAGAGGGCCAGCTGCACTTCTGTTCTCTTTCAGGTCTCCCTGAGTGCATGCCCCTCCCCCAGCCCAGATATCAGTAATATATTGGTTTATTTTGTCATGCTTTTACCTCCTGGGAGGGAATTGCAGTTCTTCCACTCTTAGTCCAGCCCTTGTGCTACAGCACCTTGTGCTACAACCATGCTTATCCAGCAGGCCCAATTGGGCTTAGCACCTGTAGTTCTTCCCTTCAGGAGACTGTATAGTGAATACAGTGGCTAGTTTTCTTAAAACCCAAGTATGGTGTGTTTTAATAGTCAGAGCAAAGCGTTTAGAGAAAAAAAATTAAACACCCACAGTCTACACTCGTCTATCTTAGATAAAGCCCTACTCCCCACCCTATGATAATGGCCTAGACAGATGATGGCCTTCTTCAGACACCTCAGCAAGTTTCTGTGTCAGTTTGTTTTCCCCAAACAGCTCCACAATAACTATGTCCCCTCTGGAAAGTGAGGGATTCCTTTACAAGCCAGTCAGAATCCCTTTCTTATAGTCAGTTCCTAGGCTTTTACCACTGTGGACAAATCCAGTCTTGCAGGCTCAGCAGGAGGTTGAGCCAGTATCCTCGGTACCAATGGCTCTCCTATTGTCCCACAACAACCCTCCAGCTGGCTTATCTTGAGCCACTCTTTCTTTTTCTTACAACCACCTATTAAACTAAACCACTATATCCAGACAGTTGGCCAATAACCAGTTCAACATACAAGTATTCAGAAACAATTACAGAGCAAGCTCCACCCTACCACACTATACTCTCTTTAGCTTGATTGAAGCCATACAGACTTGTGAGCCTGACTCTCACTTTGTGTAAGTGATATATTGACAAACACCAGCTGAGAAAGAGGCTTGTGTATATTTAGGACATGATTCTTAGCTGGTATAAATTAGTATTACACCATTAAAGTCAATTTGCCCCCAGCTGGTAAATTGCCCTCAGTGTTAATTTGAGTCCATACAGAGGGAAGTTTTCCTGCTCTCAAGTAAGCCTCGATAAAACTGATATGGGGGGAATACCGCTGTCATTACTATACCACCTAGCTCTTCTAGAGAAGACAATATTTGTGATCATTTTGGAAACATTTGTGCTTTAATTCCATTCCACATTTTATGAACCTTCTAATCAAGACTCACCAGGGTGTCTTACCAGAAACATAGTTACAAGGGCTTGAGAGGCAGTAAGAGGATTTCTTCCTTACTGTCATAGCACAGAGAGTTCTGTTAAAATGGCTACATGCCAATTTCCACCACCTCTGTAATAAGATGACTAAGACCTTGGGGTCAACACATTGGCACATTGTTATTTGGCAAGGCCTTCCCACATTAGCAGAGAGGGGCAGCCACAGCTGAGCCAGCTGTGCAGTGATGTGGCAGCAAGCTTCCTCGCTAGCTCTCAACCAATGTAATAATGTGTGATCTGGGCATAAAAGGAAAGGTCACACATTGCACAATCAGCAAATGGGGAACAATCGGAGGATAGCAAAGAATGCTGGGATATGAAGCCACATATTTTCACGGTCTGCCCTTACCTACACAAGGTACAGAAGGTATTTATGTTTGTCTCAGAGGGCTTGAGTTTAAGTGGTTCTGCAATGCAGTGACTATATTAAGTCATCTGTAGCTGATCTACACAGACATAATCTGTCTCCCAGCTGTAAGTGGAAGGAGTGCCAGCAACATCTGCCTCCCAAAAAGAATGTGTCTGGACTGAATGATGCTTGACAATAGCACTTCCTGTCTGAACATTGGAGGCAACTCTGTGACACAGCTCTGGATAAACTGATAAGAGGTATAACAAGGGGTTTCCCATTCCATACACATCCAAACCTCATACCCCTTACAGTGGTCGTCTTTCTTTCCTCTCCCAGTCCTGCTAGAGCTATCATTGAGATCTAACTAAACAATGCTAACAGCAAAACCTCCCACAGTGTCATTGCCAGCAGCATCAAATCATCATGGAACACTCCCGCTGATTCACTGGTTTCCTGATGGACAAGATGAAGATGGGTATATACAGCATGCTAGATGGACTAAAACAAATAAAGACCCTCCCACAAAGCACACAATGTAAAGACAAGAGCAGGTATAATATAGAATTAATTGGCACAAAAGGCAGATTTTCAGAAATACTTTGAAAAGGAATAAGGTACAAAGTAATTGGTTCCTACATGAAGGGTGATGACACAAAAAAAAGATATGAAAACTGGCTGGATGGAGACAAAGCAAGTGGTCAAGAGAGGGATATGAGATGAGTCTAGGAAATTGGAAGGGTCATAGGAAGAGATGACAAAAAATATATATAAGGATTGAAGTTACAAGATGCTTTTGAATGAGAAACTTGACCTTTACAAAAAAGGAAGGGAAACCAGATACTGTAGAAGGAGGTAAACAGTAGGAAGGGAAGATGATCTTGGAAGCAGTGTTTTGGATGGACTGGAGTAGAGAGATATGAAAGATATAACTTTCATCTAGAGGCTTCAAGTTTCACAACTCAATATTAAAGAAATGTTAATTAGTAACGTATTAAATCTCCCTATTAGAAAATGCAAAAGGAGAAATGATAGCTTGTCTGCCAAATGAGCACTCACCCATAGATTTTAGATTTCTGGGAAGTGAACGTTATTTTTTACTGTTGGTTGGCTTCAGTTTTTTATTGCTCCTTTGGTAAAGTTAATAGTCAAGTGAATAATATAGACTTTTCAAGAACCTTTACCAGGTCTTTTCCAAGATTTCTGAGGAACGCCAATAACGACAGGCATGTTTTTAATTTAGGAAGTTAAAATATAATTATTGTGCTGTTTTCTCTGAGGTTCTGTGCATCAGTAAATTTAAATTTTAGAAGACAAACAATGATGCATGCAACTCATCATAGAAGAAAGAACAAAAGAAAGAACAAAATAAAGTGGTGAAAGGTTTGTGTAAACATGGAATTATAAAGTATTAGCTACTCCAACCAAAATTTTCAAATTTATGTGCCTCAATTTAGGTTCCTAAATGTATGTGTAAGCACCAAAGTATAAGTGTCCTGATTTTCACAGGTGTCTAGCAGCCCTGCATCTCTATGTGTGGGTTCCCAATTCCACACTTGGTTGATCAAGTAAGTACTCATATGAGGCACCAAAGGGCTGACACATCTCACCTGTTGTAAAATTGGGTGTACTAACTTAGTTGCCTATGTTTGAAGACTGATTGTACACAGAGCCTCAAAGAGCTCTATTATTCAAAATTGCGCTCAACTTCAGTTGCAATTGAAATTAATGGAACTGAGAGTGCTTATGACCTAACACGAGAGACTCTGAATCTTGAAAATGAGACCATTAATCACCAACAAGTGAAGGCTAGGATTTTCAAGGGGCCTAAGAGAGGTGGGCACCCACTTCCTATTTACTTTCAAGAAAAGCTGGGTATCTGTCTATCTTAGATCCCTTTAAAAATCCAGTGGCAATGAATAAAATGTATTTTTAAATGATCTCCTCCAAGAGTTTGTGAAAGAGGTTTAAATCTGTTACATGATTATTCTATCATATGTTAAAGAATGAACAGACCATTTTTCTTCAGTGAGAATATCAGCACTGGAATGGGAAAAGAGAAAGTGAAGAGTGAACAATATGAATAAAAGAAAGTGTCAGAAGATGAAGAACAACAAAGGGGAGAAAACAGAACATAGCATTGTAAACAAGGTAGAGAACATAAAATAGGAAAGGAGATCATCTTTAGCTTGTTTTTCAAAAGGAAGTGTTCAGAAAAGGAAAAGAAGACAGAAAAGATGAAAAGGGAGAGAATAAGAGAAAAAAATCAAGAAGAAAAAGGCAAGTAGGAAAAAAAAAAACATGAGCGCACACAGAGCCAAGTTCATCCTTGTCATAGGTATATACAACATGACTATTTCACTCATGGAGTTCAGATTAGTGACAGTTTAGTTTTTTCATACATCTTACTTCCCACATTTTATTGTATTTCATGAAAACGTTGATTCATGAGTAGAGAGGTTATGCCAGAATGTTGTTGCAGTGATAAGCTGTAGCCAGAATGCTGCTGTCAATGGGACTGCCTGAATGAGCAGTATTGAAATGGGACCTTAAACTGATACATATAGGTTAGCATGTTAATATTGTAGGTTAATAGAGAAGAAATGCTTAAAAATAGACAGAGTGGCAAGTAATTATTCCCTCAAATTTCAAACTCTGCTAACAGCTTAAGGACTGCTACATGTTCAAACTTCCTTTAAAAATCAAACCCTAAAGAAGTGTGAAAAGATAAATGGTAACAAAATCCATAAGTGGCATAGCAAATTTACAGTATTACATTTATCAAAAGATATTGTAAAGTTAACTAAATTCTCTTTCTTTAAATCTCTTTTCTTTAAGCCAAGCAAACAACAGTGTGTCCACCTCAGAGCTAGAAATCTTAGAGGGACAGAAGTGCATCCCATTAGAGAAGAGGAAAAGCTAGCTCTAGCAGGCTTAATTTACCTAGTATAACCCTGGAGCACTTTTCCTATAGTGTTATTTACTGTATCATTTGCAGTTTGTTAGCGTTGTTTCTGGAAATTATAGTAAATGATGCATGTAAAAGTATTTATGTGAGGAGGGGATAAATCATGAAAGATATAGCCTGGGAAAAGCAGATCACCATAACTTTGAGATAACAGGTAGAGAGCCCTTTATCTGGGCTCCGTTGGGTAGGGAAATCTAAATGTAATGTCTCAGTTCTGTTGGCAAGCCAAGTGGGCTCTGTATACAGTTTCCCACAAGAGATATTAAACCAGGGTGGAGCTGACTCTGCAGGATTAGACCAGCAGGAATAGAATGGGATGTGTCATGAGTGTGAAGACCCTAACACATTCAAAAAGGGAGTGTGTTTAAATCTTTTAAGCTAAGGATCACCTGGGCCACACTAATAACAGAAGAAAGTCCATCTTCTCCCTTTTTAGCTCTCAAAGTCAATAAATGGTTTCTTCCTGATTTTACAGTTTGTAATTAAGCTTAGGGGAGATGACAGTATCTCACAGTGCAGAAACCTACCTGATCAGTCAATTTCTATACCAACTGTGATAATTCCATCTTGGAATTCATTCCAGTGACCTAGGGGGTTGCATGGGTAGTGTTCTGACTGGCTCAAATGATTTATGCCTGACAAACATCTTTGATTGCCCACTTCTCCTCCTCTTCTCTGGCCACTCGCCCATTGTGTGGAGTTGGTGGGATTCCTCAGTTGTTTCCTCACATGACATCTAAGCATCATCAGTTAATCAGCAACACATCCCTCCCAACATGTGGGACACTCTTACTTGATCCATAGATTTGTGAATCACTGCTCCTTTCTCAACAGCTTTTTCTAGAAGTTTCTCCAGCCTTTATGTTTAGACATGGACAGCTTTTCCTCTACTGTTGATTTGAGTTGGGAAATCTGTAGCAGAGAACCTAAGCATTTTCCACGGTACCAAGCGTATTGTCCAGAATAACAAGAGTCATGCACATTGATCTTCAGAGTGCTGACTCTCAGGGTTCAAACAACATCTACTGGATTTTACAACAGATTTTTCACTTGGTACCTTTCTTTACTCTACAGACACCTGCCATTCGTGAACCATCTCAGTGATATGCTCAAGTCACGTGTCTTCTTCTCCAGACTATGCCACAGCTTTACTAGAAATTTGCACTAAAAGGCAATCTCTGGATGGGATTGCATATCTTCTCTAATGCTTGCCTCACAGTTTTCAGCAACAAAGCAGCACCCAATAATGGTATTTGAGACGTAAGGTCCACCAAGCCCTTCTTGCCAGCCAGTGTGTTTCCCTCTCTTCCCAACAAAGCTGCATTATACATGCACCATTTCATGTAGTTGCCCAAAACAGAACACTAGCAAATGCCAACCACCAGAATACACTGTACAGAAATGCTCCCAGAGTTAAATTATAATATATAAATTAAGTCTCCTTGAGTGACCTTTTCTCCTTTCTCTCAGACAGGAAGCAGAGAGTTCTGTTCCTCTGAGTGTGATTAAAAAAAAAACAAAAGAAATAACATGAAAGCATAGGCAAAAACTAGTTTCTATTTACCTTAAGAAAAACGCAGCCAAAAATCACAGTAATATAAATCTATGCATCACTCCCCTTTACTTATTGCTTCTGTAATTTAAACTAGTGAAAACAAAAATAAGACATTGTTCATGCATGAGAGTGCCCGATACATATTTTACTCAGATACACTCACATAGTGGTCTACCACAAATCATGACTCCAGTTCAGTTAGATTGGCTCTGCCGTCCTACATATTTACTGCCTGCACAGTTTTTGGGAAGTCCACGAATTAAGTCACAATTGAATTTATACCAAAGACATGCAAGCCAAAGAAAGACATGAAGTAACTATGCAGATGCAGAGTGGTTTTTGTTTGTTTTTTCTTTGTTTTGGGAAATGCTAAGTGACTCCTGGACTGGATTACAACTACCAGGAAGTGTCAGTGCTTGAAGACTGACAAATGTTCATCAGAGATACAGAATTAGTTTTGTGGAACACTAAAGGTGCTCTGAAGACCACAGCAGTCCATGAATCTGCATGAGAAGCACTGCCATAATGAGTAAACATCTAAATATGTTCTAGGGGGAATATTTAGATTGCTTAACATTTTCCATTATCAACTAATCTTGTGACCTTTACTGGAGAAACTCCAATAATTTCATTGTTTGCAGCAGGCCTTTGAACTTTGTCAGGGAGAAAGCCCCTGGGCAAGACAAGTGCCTTTTCTTTTCCCATGAAATGATGACTCTGCTAAACCTGAATGGAAACTTGATATAAATTGCCGTTTCCTTTCACATGTTGGCATTCCTCAAGAAAATTTCAGCAGCATGCCAAAATAATAACTAAAGAGCCAGAGCTATATAGCTGCCAAAGAGGCAGCTTGCACATAATGGACTAGAAACACCCGGGAGCTCCCAGAGAAGTTATGACACTGATGGTGGGGGAGAAAGCAGTGTCATGATGGGACAGGACTGACTGGGCTCCACACCCTGGTATATGAACCTAGCAATCCCTCCACCCAGAGCATCACTCAAGGCAGGAACTCCAGGGGAGGAGAGGAAGCTGGACCAGTCTCCTTACATAACCCCTTTGGACCCAGCACATGGCCCAAATAGGCCATGTCTCACTTCACCAGTAACGCATCTCCCCTCTGGATAACAGCCCTCTCAGGTTGCTAGCTAATGTGGTTAGTCCTGTATCTAAAGTGGCAGCAGCAATGCTCTCTGTTAATGCAATGGTGGATCTGTTTAAGTTAATGCGTCTACATTTTCGCTTTTGTCATAAAGAACATTTTCTTTACCCGTGTTTTTAGCATACTGTGTTTATAGTGCCAAGTGAGTTGGAGACTGAGGAGGAGGAGATGGTGGTGGTGGTGGTGGTGGTGAAGAGTAACCTTTCCAATCCAATTATCAGACTGAAGAAGATGTTTGGAAAATTCAGATAGGCACCTAAATTTCTAGATGCTTATCTGGATTAAACTTCTGAACCTTTTACATTTTTCTCTCACCACAAGTCTATGTGTGTATGGGTTCCTCACTATGTTGTTATAATGTTCCATTATGAGCAAATGGAAATCTATACCAAGGACAGTATTGCATAGTTAGGTTTATAGGTATATTTATAATTCTATTGTGTGAACAGTTCAAGACCAGAGCAGGTGAAAGGAACTGAATGCGTGTACAGTGCAAAATTTTGACGCAGTGAGCAAGCTGTCTGTGTGATTAAGCAACTTTTCCTGAAAACTATGAATTCTATTACATGGAACTGATGAGTTAGAATCATGTAATGAACAACATAAAAAGAACAGCTGAACTACACTGAGATAATGGTGCCATTTCCTGAGAGAAAGACAAACTGATCCTATGACAAGTTAATCCTGACCTGACAAAGAGAGAAATATAAATCTAATGAGGACGGTGCAATGTGTCATAGTAATATTAAATGAGGTTTCTGAGAGCAAGTTACCTCCTCACAAATGAGAAAAAAATCAAATGGGGAAATATCTATGATAAAATGACAACACTTTTTCTTTATAACAGCCTCCATTCAGTGATATCAGAAACTGGTTATGTAACAATTGTTGTGATGTACTTGTCAGAGAATATGTCAGCTACATACTGAACTTTTATTTTATCATTGTTATTCAGATACTTCCATTTTATTTTTATATTAGGGAATGAGTGAATTGATGTGGGAATAAACAACATATAGTGTTACCGTCAGAAACTGTTTCATAAGCTTGGGAGTAGTACTGTAATTATGCATGGTAAATATTTAGCCAATAGTGGGGGTAGTTATTTTTAGGATGCAGTATTTGGCTAAAAATATTTACAATAGAATAATGAATGAGTGCAAAACACCTTGAAATACTTCTAGGTATGTAAAGGTTCACAATCATTTTCACTTACAAAAGAAAAATAAACCTTGTTATCTTATCTCAAAGAGAACATTTACTCTAATCATAAAAGCTTTATAAAGCTATTCATGGGGTAATATTTTCAGGCAGCCTCCGGAAGTGTACCTACATCTGCTTGAGCATGCAGATACTGTATACACATTCAGATACATAAATGGCAACTGGCACACATCATTTAACATTGGACTGGCCAATATATGCTTTGTGCTTGCTTACATGTAGCTAAGCGTATGCAACCAAGTTCACCTGCAAATTTTGGCCTAGGAAGAGATTTTATAAATCCATCAAATCAATGCACTAATAATAATAAAAGGTCTATTTTTCAAATTTGTGCATCCAAAGTTAGGTGCCTAACTCCATATTTAAAGAGGCAACCATAAGTTAAATAAACATATATACCTAACTTTAGGAACCAAAAATTATTAGGCGCTGTGACAGGGCAAGGGTAAAAACCCTGTGAATGCCCGGCCCCTGAAGGCTAAACCCTGCCTTCTGGCAGAAGGGCCAGGGGAGGATGCTGGGAGCAGTCTTCAAAGAGCCTGCAAGGAGCCCAGCTGGGAGCCCTAATGAGGGCTAGCTCGGAGCACCAACCTGGGCTGAATGGGCGCAGCTGGGGCAGTAAGCAGAGAGGGCTAGAAAAGCCCTGGGCTCTAATTAGTGAGGAGGCAAGCCAGGAGGGGGACAGGAGACTGTTGCTTTGTTCCCTCACAGTGGGCAAGGTGCCTCAGGCGGTCAGAGGACCCGGAAACTGGACTGAGAAGGTAACTACTGGGGACGTGGGTAGCACTTTGCCTACACCAGAAGCACCAAACCTGCACTGTAAATAAAGGACACTGAGAAACACCAACAAAGGGTGTGGACGCCTTTATTTTGAGAATACAGAACACTGGGCACACAGAGCAGCCTGTGTGGACCCTGTGACAGGCGCATAATAAATAATGGTTTTCTTTCATATTGTAACTTAAAATGCTTAGTTGATAGCACTTAACAAACATTAGTTAACCAAGCTTTACAAGATCCCCCAGGGATTTGTAAATGGTCTGTAGGTTTTACCAACCCTACTTTATAAATGGGTAAACTGAGGTGCTTATACTGCGGTACCTAATAATGGCATGGGTGACATAGATAACTGGAGATAATTTTTGTTCACATATATTGACTAATTGGGTTATTAAACATCACATCATAATTAATACATTATTTGTACCTTGGACCCGCTTCTACCTTTCATCCGTTTGTTTGCTTTGCTTTTTTAAGATTGTGGACTCTTTAGGGCAGGGTCTATTTCTTCAATATGTTGGTGCAGCACTAAGCGCATGGTGGTCATTACTAGAAATAAGTAGGAGCAATTGTTTGACTTCAGAGGGAGCAAAATTAGGCTGATACTGAACATTTTTCAAAATGCCACCCCAAGCGAACTGCCCATGGTCACAGACGCAAGGTGTCAGAGTAAAATCAACATGGAACCATAAAACTATTTCACTGTATCAAAGTTATAGTAGAACATTAGGTAACAAAGTCTATTGTTGGGTTTTTTAAATGAAATATTAGAATGGATCTATTCCCACTGCATAAATGTTGAGTATAATTCCCATTAATTTCCATGAGAGTCATAGGCATGCCTGAAGAGAAAAATAAACTCTTTACAGCCTAATCGAGACAAAATGAGTTTTCAAGGCTGCAGGGGCCACAGACCCTGCCGAGATTTTACTTAGTATCTGATCAGGCATTTCATGACAGCCTCCTCCCCTAAGATAAAGATATCAACCTGATAATCATATAAACTATTCTAGATTTGGAGATAAAACCACGGTGCTTAATTGATTCATTCAACCTTTCTAGCATAAAAGTGGGTTCTTTTGGGTACCTGAGGAAGCAGAAGTGGAGAAGGATTTCAGATGCTCAGCTCTCTCAGAGGTTTAGAGTTCACTCTGATTAACAAAGAAGAAAGAAACAGAATATTGTAGACACAAGGACAAGCTGAAAAAAATAATCAGATCCAAACTTCAAAGTTTGGAATTGTCTGGATCCTGGATGTTGGGCCGGGCCCATCTCCAACTATTAACATTACAGACTGTGTGCCAAGATATTCTCGGTCTTATTCTCAATCACTTTTTTAATAATTCCAAACATCCTGTTTGCTTTTTGTCTACCGCTGCATACTGGGTGGATGTCTTCAGAGAACTATCCATGATGACTCCAAGATCTCTTTCCTGATTAGTTGTAGCTAAATTAGTCCCCATCATATTATATGTATAGTTTGAGTTATTTTTTCCAATGTGCATTACTTTACATTTATCCACATTAAATTTCATTTGTCATTTTTTCACCCAATCACTTGGTTTTATGAGATCTTTTTTAAGTTCTTCTCAGTCTGCTTTCAACTTAACTATCTTGAGCAGTTTAGTATCATCTGCAAACTTTCCCACTTCACTGTTTACCCCTTTTTCCAGATCATTTATGAATAAGTTGAATAAGATTGGTCCTAGGACTGACTCTTGGGGAACACCACTAGTTATCCTTCTCCATTCTGAAAATGCACTTTGGTCCCTGTCTTTTAACCAGTTCTCAATCAATGAAAGGATCTTCCCTCTTGTCCCATGACAGCCTAATCTATGTAAGAGCCTTTGGTGAAGAACCTTGTCAAAAGCTTTCTGGAAATCTAAATGCACTACGTCCACTGGATTCCCCTTGTCCTCATGTTCCTTGACCCCTTCAAAGAACTCTAATAGATTAGTAAGACATGATTTTCCTTTACAGAAACCATGTTGACTTTTGCCCAACAATTGATGTTCTTCTATGTCTCTGACAATTTATTCTTTACTATTGTTTCAACTAATTTGCCCACTACTGAAGTTAGACTTACCGGTCTGTAATTGCCAGGATCACCTCTAAAGCCCCTTTTAAATATTGGCATTACATTAGCTATCTTCCAGTCACTGGGTACAGAAGCTGATTTAAAGGAAGGTTACAAACCTTAGTTAATAGTTCCACAATTTCACATTTGAGTTCTCTCAGAACTCTTCAATGAATGCCATCTGGTCCCGGTGACCTGTTACTGTTAAGTTTATCAATTAATTCCAAAGCCTCCTTTAGTAATACTTCAATCTGCGACAATTCCTCAGATTTGTCACCTACAAAGGACAGTTCGGGTTTGGGAATCTCCCTAACATCCTTGGCCGTGAAGACTGAAGCAAAGAATTTGTGTAGTTTCTCCACAATAACTTTATTGTCTTTAAGTGCTCCTTTTGTATCTCGATCATCCAGGGCCCCAATGGTTGTTTAGCAGGCTTAAAAACATTTTGTGATTACCTTTTTCTTTGATTCAAAATATTGATTAATTAAAAGACAGGAATTTTCAACAACATTAAATTTCTCTTTTATTTTGGAAGCATGCTAGTCAGTCAGTCTTTTGATCAGAGTAAAGCATAGTCAAGTAATATTAGGATACTACAATCATATTTCTATCTCAAAATATTTTACCTATTGTTAGTATATGTAACACCTCACATTACCATTAGCAAGTTTCCCCTGTTTTTATGAGTCTTTCATACAGCAACAGAGGAGAAGGTTTTTTTAAACAGGATTGTAATGACATAAATATTAGCAGAGGGATTCAGGAGCTGGTGCCATACCTTAAGTTATTACACTTTTAGCTCACCTTTTAAGAACTGACTATATGGGAAGTTTACAGTGTCCCTCTAAGTAATTACAGCTTAAGATATGATATAAAGACTTCAGGTAAATAATATTTTTACAACAAATGAAAAGATTCAAAATGAATTCAATTAAATATTTAGAATATTCAGCTGGAGGCAGATTTTTTTAAAGTATTTACACACAGACATGTGCTTTTGAAAATCTCATAAGTTGCAACTTTAGGTAGCTAAATATCTTTTTGAAAATATAGCTTTGGTCTAATTCCCAGGGAAGTCAATGGAATTTGATTTGGGCCATAATTATGTCCATCTTTTCTGGTGCATAAAATGCTGGTGAAGCAAGTTAAGCTTGTATTAAACCAAGCACAAAATAGCTTTTTCAGAAATAAAGTTTTGTTCCTTTCCTGCTAACAGTTTATAAAGGTTTAACAGTACAAAGAAAAAAATCAGTACATTAAAAAACCCAACAGTTATTTGTATGTATTAATAACCTCAGTGCACAATTGATTTTTTCATTCAATCTGTATATCAAACTAATAAAAAACCCTGAAAGTCTGCCTCTTCTCCCCCATTATCTTCATACCACATGGATATTAGCTACATTATGTTGTGGGTAAAAATGCTATTCTAAAGTACATAAATGTACACAACATTTCTGAAATGCATCAATGTATATGGTGCCAGAGAAGTGTCTTCACTGTTTCTGCTTGTAATGAGTTCTGGGATGACAGTATATAAACCTAAGTATCAGTGGTACTATACTTTCAAATTGCAGAAAGCTGATGTTAGGAGTCCCAAATGACTCTATTAATTTTGTCTGCAGCCAAGTACAACAACATTTTAGAGTCTCACATTCTGTCAAGGGAGAAAATTCTAATTGCATCTGACAAAAAGGTTCGCTACTTAGGCACATGTGTTAGGAAATAGTTTCCACATCGCTTAAACCTCAATACTAAGAACAATTACAAAGAAACATGTTTAGACCCATGGTGTAACAACGTAGTACACAATAAAATATATATTCTAGACATAGAACAGAAAAAATATACTGCCTTCAAGAATTTATAAAAATGAACTTATGCTACAAAATAAATCAGTCACTTACTAGAATATCTTTATGTTTTATAAGATTAAGGACAGATTGTGATACCTTTACTCATATTAATTAGTGCCTTTTTCCCCCACACTAGAGCTTCTTGTGAAGCAAAGAGCTACACAGTATGAAGAAGGGTATTAGAATCTGACCCTTAATATATTTCACCCAAATATACAGCTGGAGGGAGAGAACTAAGAAAACTTATAGATGGAGAAGGAACAAGAGGATGAAAATCAAAGGAAAGAAAAAGAAACAAACAGAATAATATCCCTGTGCCTCCCACCAAACAATCCTTTATATCCCTCTGTACCCAACCTCTATGACAGGTGTCCCAGTTTTTACTTTGAAACTCAGTAAATTGCATGATTTCACTAAGTTACACACAGAATGAATGTATTCAACTGTATGTGATAGAGGTTTTTAAAATGTATTTGTTAAATACACTTTTAAAAAACCTCCTGTGTGATACTAATGATTTTAGAAAGAGGTATGGTAGTTGTTAAAATGCAAATAGGCAAAAACTTGCTCAGGATTGCAGGTATGGATGTACCTCTGGCTAATATTTAAGAATGATAAATTATAGACCTGATTTTCTAGTCTTCTCACTGCATTGCTCTCAGAACACAAAGAAAGCAGTCGGATCTCACCTGCTGGAGATTTCCCCAGATAGGAAGGGTCCCCAGAAGGTGTAGGGCTGGCTCCTACATCACTAATGCTACAGTCCTAGCATAAAGGGTATGTTGGAACAAGGCTGGACCATGCTATGTTCCAGCTATCCTTAGCTGATGGAGGGAGCTACTCCATGGCTGGTGTAAAACTGATTCCAAAATCAGGGAGTTACTTTGTCACTAGCTCCCTTTTGCCTCCCTCCCCTTTCCCTAAGCTACACACAGCAAAAATTAGGCACAGATGGGTATCTGGCTCTGTGTGTCTTAGAAACTAATGTGTGTGGCATGGAGTTCCAATGGAAGCCAAAAGTGTGTTCTATCAAAGCCGGAGCAAATACACCACATACGCTGCAGCAAGAAAAATGCCCTGAGGCTGAAGGGAGCAGCCCTGAAAATTTGTAGGAGACAACTAGAACCTCTAATAGTCCCATTCTTGTTTTACGATAATGAAAGTGGGGGGGAAGAAAGCAATTATTCTACTTAGCATCACTATATTTGTTTGCTGTGCCATTTTCCCAACCAACTGAAATGTGTGCGTAATTGTAATGGAGTAGGAGAATGAAGTGTAATAGGACAGTTTGAGAAACAGGTAGGCTGCACCAGAACATGCACTGTTTGTTCATCAGAGCATTGCTGGAAAGCTTGACTTGAAAACCTCTGTGACTCACTGGACCTACCATCCACATTTGGCAATTACTGCAGTACTGCACAGCACTAGCCTTCTGTTGCTTCCACTGGAATTCACGCACAGACCAATTAACCTTACAGAGAAAAAAGAACCAATGACAGAAATTTTCTGAGCTGGTTCTGGACTGAGGACACTGGCCTTACAACATAAATCAAATCCTTGGTTTGCAGTGCCTCTCCCCTTGTCAAAGCCACAGTCTTCCAGCTGCCTCATTCACATTCCCCACACTACCACTCTCACTGACAAGCAAATGTCACTATAGAAGTTCTCACGTAGCGGGCTGCAGCCGCTAAATCTGCCAAGTGCCAATCAATAAGTAAAAACATATGTGAAGAGTGATGTTGGGCTTGTCTGTCACTGAAAGGCTAATGCAGCAGCATAGAATGTGGGGAGCTACAGCATAGCAGTGCCAATAGCAGTCTGTGACACAAAGAGGACCAAAAAAGTGGTTTTCCCTTCTCTCATCACTGTCTTTACCCTTACGTGGAGCATTTGGTTTCTAATCAAGGTCACATTAGGAATGGGAAAATGCCACAGCAGGGTGGTGTCACTGGTGCAAAGAGTGAATATTTATCACATCTGCTTAATTTGGTGCACCTCTCCACAAATATCTGCAAACTCTAGCCCAGAGCACAATCTACCCAAATACTGTCTCACCCCATCCCCTTCTTAAAAACAAAGAACTGTCAAAAATTTGGCCAGGAGTTACATACCCAGGAATCTGCTTAAATCCATTATGATAATCCAGGAAATGGAACGTTAAATTTATTTAAATCTCTCCTTTTCCAAATCAATGCAATGTTAAGAATTATTAAAAAGAGGTAATGGAAGAGTAAAACTTTTGCATATAATGGTTCTAAATTTCTGCTCTTAGTTACAACAATATGCAAATAGAATAACTCCAGAGAAGACCATGAGTGAACTCCTGGCTCCACTGAAGACAATGGCTATTTTGCCATTGACTTCGGGAGCTGGATATCACTCAGTATGAGGACAGTGTAAGTTCAGAATGACACCCAATGCTTTCATATACTATATACCCCTGAGCACATCTGGGCAAAGAGTTATTTTAAGATCATATTCTTTCCTCCGTTTCACCTCTCTCTCCCTCTCTTTTTTTCTGAATGCTTCCTGAATTAAAAATTATTTGTATCAAGTTAATCTTAAAATAGTGGGTTTCACAGGTGGTCAAAAAACAGTAAGATATATGGGCTTTCTAAACGCAAAACTTCAAATTTTGTTAAATACCTACACAAATTGAGCATATTTTGCAAAATTCCAACCCAACAGAAACATAAGCATGTTTAGGAGAAAATACCATCAAGCATGGGGGGAGAAAAGGAAATGGGGGGCTAAAGAAGACTTGTCATCACCATGCTACTGCTGCACAGGACTGAAGACTACTTTAAAATGGGGGCTGAGGGCTTCCTATTCTTCATGTAAGCTGCATAACCTCTCTAATGATCCTTCGAACACAGAAGTGACAAAGAGTCCTGTGGCACCTTAAAGGCTAACTAAAGTATTAGAGCATAAGCTTCCGTGGGCTAATACCCACTTTGTCAGATGCATGCAGTGGCTTATGCTCTAATATTTTAGTTAGTCTTTAAGGTGCCACAGGACTCTTTGTGACTTCTGCAATTCCAGACTAACACGGCTACCCCTCTGATCCTTGGAACACAGTGATTCCTATGTGGGAGGAAAATACTGATATTTAAGCCTGGCAAAATCATCTGCGTTCTACAAATTGCACACCAAAAGTAAGCATTTCACATATGGGAACCATATAACGATCCAATGAAATAAAGTGAGAAAAATCAAACGATAGGTTCCTGGATTAAGTATTTTTCTGAAGCATTCAGGACAATTTTACTACAATTTCTTATCAAACCTCTTTTCACGTGAATCTTAAGTTCATAATTTCTCTTTTTATTTAAAATTAACCAGAAATAATCATACGAAAGTATATGGATTGGACATATTACCTATTTATTATATACAAAATTTAAAAAATTAAATGTTTGTAGGATGCCTGTATTTTGTTATATGAGATACCATTTCACACCAGTACTATAACTTTTCTTGCAAACTTCCAGAATTAAGTATGTGAATACATTAACTAGCTTTGATGCGGAAATTGTTCTCAAACTCTAACTCTGAAGGGGAAAATATTTAATTTACTACATTCCCCATTCTCCTTTCCAATAATAATAAACGGGCAGGGAACTTGGGTACTTAAAAGGTTATCTGAAAAAGGAGGTAGCAAATTAGATATTACTTTTTTTTTTCTTTATGGTGTACAAAGAAACTTTAAATAACTGAAAGAGAGGGTTAGGAGAGTGGTTTGTTTGTTATATTCTTATTTCTTCCCTTATTTTTAATTTTATCAATATTTGGGTGATCAAGTCCAACTTCCCCAGATTTTGCTGGAAAACTCATTGGAGGCCTCAGACACGTAGACTGCAGGTTTTTGCTGGCCATTCATTGAAGAAGTGGGAGCATTCTCTCTTACACCTGTATTTTCTCTACAGTGTTTCTGAGGACACCCTTAAAAGTGTGTCCCTTCTGTTCAGACTCACTTATGATCCTAGACTCATGGAGCGTCAAGCCTCTACCACTGTCACTGCACTTTCCAAAACAGAAACTTTCTGAGGAAGTACTTTTTAATGTCACTGATTGACTCTTAGCAAACAAACTTTTTGAAAACACAATGGGCGGATTTGTTTGTTTCAAACAAAACTGACTATTCTTTAATTGACTGCTGTGGTGGCAACACTGAGCAATGGAACTCACTCTCAATAACCAGGGGAACTGAATATGTTATGGTCACAGTGTTAATCATTTGCTGATAGCCTGAGGAGTGACCCGGGCATGAATATTTTTTTAAACACAGCATTCAAAAAGCAAACAGCATACTTCTGTACTATAAAGAGTTATAGGAGCTTCGCAAATTGAGTAAGGCGAAAGTGCAGTGAGTGATGGATAGTAAATACTCAAATTTTGGGACTGCAATTCTGTAATTACAGTCTTAACTTTGGGGTGGTTGGTTAATGGGATTTTTTAATTATTTGTTTTTAATCATATAAACAATAACAATAATAAACAATAAACACTGATAATATAAATGTCTTCAGTGTGTTGCAATAAAATAAAGGGGATTCTTAAATGAAGACTTTAAACAACAAAATCAAGATGCACTTTCATCTCAGGCATTCTTAAAATCTTTTCTTTTTATAGATATTTTTCTCAGCAAAACATAAAACCGCTGCAAAAAGATCGCACAGTTTGATAACCGAAACAGCGGTACACCTTCTAAAGAAATAATTAAGCACCCTTTAGGGCAATAAGGGAACACTCATGCCCGCATCACCATTAAACAACATTTACCAAGTATTGCAATCAATTTTCCTTTTGAAACTCATGCACTACTCCCCATTAGTATCAATATACACTATGCACAGGTTCTTGAAAGCAGAGACTCTGTATTTAGCAGCTGCTAAACAGGGTTTTCTAACTGGGAACTGGCATTAAATTATATGGGAAGCATTTAAGAAAATCATTGAGCAGCATGGTCATTCAATAAACTCTCTGAGCCTAGAACTTGAACAGTATTGTATTCAAAGTAATCTGCAAAGTTAAAAAGACTAAGGGTATGTCTACACTACCCGCCGGATCGATCCAGCGGGGGTCAATTTATCAAGTTTAAATCAACCCCCAACCTGTCGACTCCTGTACTCCACCGCTGCGAGAGGTGCAGGGGGA
Organism: Dermatemys mawii; assembly: GCA_007922305.1. Taxonomy (NCBI): domain Eukaryota; kingdom Metazoa; phylum Chordata; order Testudines; family Dermatemydidae; genus Dermatemys; species Dermatemys mawii. Next base: position 6,385,502 of record ML677328.1, read on the forward strand.
ATCTATGGGGGAGCGGCAGCAGTTAACATACCACAGTGAAGACGCCGTGATGAGTAGCTCTAAGTACGTCGACTTCAGCTATGTTATTCACTCCCCCCACAGTGAAGACCAGGCCTTAGAGTCAACATACACCTTGCTGTTTTAATAGCAAACAAAGCCATAAAATTGCAATAAAAATCAGCCAATATGAAATTCCAAAGAACTTTTCTAAATCTACTACAATAAAAAAACAAAATTCACACCTCTGGTGGTTGAGAGAAAGTTCTTGTAAACTGCCTTGTGCCACTGTAGCACTAGCCCACACAAAACAGAATGGCACCTTCTACGGAGGAAAGAAATCTAAGCAAAGCTCTCAGTGCCATTATTAAGTTTTATGGGAGAAGAGGGAAACATATTCCCATCCTAGAAATATCTGTATACACAATTACAGTATTTAAGCATTGGAATGTAGTCAGGAAGTATGTGTGATTTCTTTTGGCAATACCAAATGTCTCTAATATCTCAGGCTATACAGTCAAGTTTATTCCAGAGTTATAAACACCATGGCTGATCAATCCTATACAAAGCATCTTTTTTAAGACAGCATCTCACCAAATTCAAACAAAAGAGCCCTGACCATTCCTGAGCAGTACCAGCTGAACATCCTCATACAGAATGGCATGAAAAATTGGAGGGAATTCAGAGAATAACCAACAAAATGATTAAAGGAATGAAAGAACTGATTTAGATTAATAGCTAAATACATACAGCTTGAATAAAAGATAACTACTGGTATCAACAACTGTTTTCAAGTATCTGCAAGCATCAAGAAAGAGCATTTTTATCGTGTGTACCAAAGTAAACTGTCATGGGAACAGGAAGGCGCCTCAGGGAAAATAATTTCATGTTCTTCAGAATGCTGAACTTATTCGCCACAATTACTGTTAGCGTGTCAAGGGGCCTCCTGAGAGGAGCAGGAAAAATCAGGGCTTCTCATTAACTCACAGGTTATCTGACATTTCTGTTGCGTATGAACTGGGAAGTTTGCTTCTACCTCACCGGAGAAAAAGTGAAGAAAGAGGGCAAGTCTGACTACTAATTACGTTTTAGCAAGGCAGGCTGGAAATGGGAGAAATCCAGAACTCTATTTAATACAGTCTCTTCATCAATGTTAAAAACAAGGGGATGTTTTCCAGACAAAATTACAGCCAACTGGAAACAAACAGGTAAGGGCTTTCCTTTTCGAAAAACACTACTTTTTGAAGACTTGCTGATCAAACTGTAACCAATTCCCACGGCAACTATGGGAGATTGAGCTGTATGAATCTTTGCATCTCTGTTGGTATAACAAACACTTAAACCCTTTTCACCTTCCTTTCTATCGCCACCTCTGGGCATCCTGACTTAATGGTGTGGTTGGGTAGAGAGTGACAGAACTAGGAGTAGTAATGCAACTATTGAAAAGTAAATCCAACCTAACTGCCAGTGTATTCAGTTCAGTTCTATGGAAGTCACTGCCCAAGACAAATTATGCAAGGAATGTAGTTTTAGACCTTTTTTAAAACCATCCTGAAGAAGGTATTAGGAGATATACAATAGGGGTAATTCTTACAGTACAAGAGAAGCAGATTAGATGACATATAGCAATGTGAGATTATACTATCTACCATAAGCAGTTTTGATGTTTATCCATTGACTGGAGATGCTGTCTCATGAAGAATCTAAATAATCTGAGACTTTCAGCATATTTCTGGAAAATAAAGGTGTTCAGAGAACTGGAGCAAGATGCAACGACCTTCTACCTTTTGAGGTCCTAACTTCTTTTGGCAGAGTTTCTTTTGACTGACGAAAAATGGCTACTGCTGTCTCCATTCAGAGACCTTCCACCAATTATTTGGCACAGTTTTTCTAAAACTCTGCTTAATTTGAAGGCCTTGTCCTTCTCCTGCTCAACACCCAGGAAGACTTACTATTGACTTCAGTGGGAGCAGTCTTAAATCTGAACAAATAAATTTAAATCTCCAAAGCTTCTCTAATGTTGTCTGTAATGGATAAATGTAGTAATCTAAAAAAGATCCACTGTGTCCTCACAGCATTCTCTGCTCCCCGGGGTCCAACCATCTGCCTGCTCTTGCTGTATATCCCTTCCGACCACGATATGGTGGTAAAACCTACACCTCTCTGTATCAGTATAGGTGAATCATAGGGGACAACCATGAGGCAAATGCCTCTCCTATTCATCATCAGGAGAGTCTGTGTTGGATCCTGGGAGAAGTAGCCTAGCATACAGAGTAGGATGGGAGCATGAGACATCTAAACTACAACTCCCACCATGAGCCATCATGGCAGCATTTCCGAACTGAAATATTTAGAAGTTCAGGCCCCGCAAAATGGTAACGTTTTTGCCAGAAAGCAATTTTTTTCTGTAGAAAACTGACAAAACCATGTCTCCACCTTCCCCGCCATCCCCTCCAAAATTTCCACAGGGAAGGAAAAAAGCACATTTTCTCACCAGCTTTACTACCAGTGTCCTTAACATTTAAAAAAAAACACATGCTAAGCTAAGCTTGAGAAGATCAAAAAAGTGAGAACCCAAATTTTGCTCACATCCATGGACTTCAGTGAATTTGCACAGATGTAGCTGACAGCAGACCATAAAAGACGTTTTGGAAAATTTTTCTGCAGAATCTAGGAAAGATTTAAATTGTGTACATTCGTAAATTTTTTTTTTGTTATTTCTCACTTGCAAGTGAATTTAAAGTTGCCACTGTCAGCTTGTTACATTACATAAGACTGTCTTTACTTATACTACAGATACCTTAAATCACTGAAAGTAAAAGAATTTTTTTAAAAAAACAAGTTACTTGTCACCATCTGTGCTCTGTGTTTACTTTTTTGCATTTCTCTCAACTTGCATTGTGTCATTTCACTCTTAGGTTCTTAGTGTTTGGGTTTCAAGGACTACTGTTAAATATTTAAAACAACTGCTTTTACTGTTTGTTTCTTTTTTAAGTTGTGGAACCACTTCTATTATTCTTAGGATTTATACAAGCCGGTTTTTTAAAAACTTAAGTTTTGGGCTATGTGTGTTGAAAATGTATCTTTAATGTCACAAGCTGACTTGAGCCCACTGTAGCGAAGGTCTAAGACTTGATACCCTTCCCTGTACAACTCTACCAGTGCACCTCAATCAAACCCATAATACCCCTGACATTCTGGTCCTGGGCCTCTCATGCAGACTGTCAGCACAAAATGCTGTCTAAATGTGAGTACTGTTATACCCATTTAATAGATGAGGAAAATGAGAAGAGACAGTTTAGTGGCCTAACTTTTCGAAGATGCTGGGCATCCACAGCTCCCATAGATTTGGATGGATCTTTGGCACCTTTGAAACCAGGCCAAAGTTAGTGGTAAACAGAAGCTTGGCATCCTGATTCCCACACCTACATTCTAAATAGCAGATCACCTGCATCCCATGAGTCACATGACACAGGAAACATTAGTACTTAGATTTATCTTTCTATATAACCCAACAATTTATACCGGCTCATCATGTATACCGGCGGTTCTCAAATTTGTTGGGGCGGTGGCCCTTCTTCTTGTCCCCGCGGGCCACTGCATCCCGTGTGTCCACCGAAATGCCACCAAGCTAAACGCTTCTGCTTTCAGAGGCATTTCGGCGAACATACTGAGCACTTTACAGTGTCCGCCAAAAACAAGCCGAAACTGGAAGCTTTCACTTTGGCGGCTTTTTGGAGGACACTCTGAAGTGCATGGCATGTCCGCCAAAATGCTGCAGAAAGCGAAAGCATTCAGCTCGGCAGCACTTCAGCAGTGCAGAGAGTTTGCGACCCCCCAGGAATCACCCCGCAACCCCCAGTTTGAGAACTGCTGATGTATATTGAACCATAAGAACATAAAAATGGCAGTACTGGGTCAGCCAAAGGTCCATCCAGCCCAATATATGGTCTACTGACAGTGGTCAATGCCAGGTATCCCAGAGTGAGTGAACCTAACAGGTAATGATCAAGTGATCTCTCTCATCCTTCACCACCCTCTGACAGACAGAGTCTAGGGACCCTATTTCTTGCTCATCCTGGCTAATACCCATTAATGGACTTAACCTTCATCAATTTACCCAGTTCTCTTTTAAACCCTGTTATAGTCCTAGCCTTCACAACTTCCTCAGGCAAGGAGTTCCACAGGCTGACTTTGTGCTATGTGAAGAAGAACTTCCTTTTATTTGTTTTAAACCTGCTGACTATTTCTTTCATTTGGTGGACCCTAGTTTTTATATTATTGGAACAAGTAAATAACTTTTCCTTATTCACTTTCTCCACAACAGTCATGAGTTTATACACCTCAATCATATCCCTCCTTAGTCTCCTCTTTTCCAGTCTAAAAAATCCTAGTCTCTTTAATCTCTCCTCATATTGGACCCAATCAAAACCCCTAACCATTTAAGTTGCCCTTCTCTGAACCTTTTCTAATGCCAGTACAGTGGATTCCAATTCATTGGGCCATCGGTTAATTGGGGCAGCCACTTAATCAGGACACATCGCAAAGAATGGAAGCAAAGCATCCCTTTTTATTTATTTCAGTTAATTGGGGCAGCTGCTTAATCGGGCCAAATTGTTCCAGTCCCGATGTGTCCCAATTAACCGGAATTCACTGTATATCTTTTTTTGAGATGAGGACACCACATCTGTACACAGTATTCAAGAGGTGGGCACACCAACAATCTATATAAGGGCAATAAGATATTCTCCGTCTTATTCTCCATCACTTTTTTAATGATTCCTAACATCCTGTTTGCTTTTTGACTGCTGCTGCACACTGGGTGGATGTCTTCAGAGAACTATCCATAAGGACTTCGAGATCTCTTTCCTGATTAGTTGTAGCTAAATTAGTCTCCATCATATTATATGTATAGTTTGGGTTATTTTTTCCAATGTGCATTATTTTACATTTATCCACATTAAATTTCATTTGCCATTTTTTCGCCCAATCACTTAGTTTTATGAGATCTTTTGAAGTTCTTCACAGTCTGCTTTCATCTGAACTATCTTGAGCAGTTTAGTATCATCTGCAAACTTTCCCACTTCACTGTTTACCCCTTTTTCCAGATCATTTATGAATAAGTTGAATAAGATTGGTCCTAGGACTGACCCTTGGTGAACACCACTAATTATCCTTCTCCATTCTGAAAATGCACTATTTATTCCTACACTTTGTTCCCTGTCTTTTAACTGGTTCTCAATCCATGAAAGGATCTTCCTTCTTATCCCATGACAGCTTAATCTACATAAGAGCATATAGTAAGGGACCTTGTCAAAGGCTTTCTGGAAATCTAAGTACACTATGTCCACTGGATCCCCCTTGTCCACATGTTCCTTGACCCCTTCAGAGAACTCTAATAGATTAGTAAAACATGATTTTCCTTTACAGAAACCATGTTGACTTTTGCCCAACAATTGACGTTCTTCTATATCTCTGACAATTTATTCTTTACTATTGTTTCAACTAATTTGCCCACTACTGAAGTTACACTGACCAGTCTGTAATTGCCAGGATCACCTCTAAAGCCCTTTTTAAATATTGGCGTTACATTAGCTATCTTCCAGTCATTGGGTGCAGAAGCTGATTTAAAGGACAGGTTACAAACCTTAGTTAATAGTTCCAAAATTTCACAGTTGAGTTCTCTCAGAACTCTTCAATGAATGCCATCTGGTCCCATGACTTGCTACAGTTAAGTTTATCAATTAATTCCGAAACCTCCTCTAGCGATGCTTCAGTCTGCAACAACTCCTCAGATTTGTCACCTACAAAAGACAGCTTGGTTTTGGGAATCTCCCTAACGTCCTCAGCCATGAAGACTGAAGTAAAGAATTTGTTTAGTTTCTCCGCAATGACTTTATCGTCTTTAAGTGTTCCTTTTGTATCTCAATCGTCAAGGGTCCCCCCTGATTGTTTAGCAGACTTCCCGCTTCTGATATATTTAAAAAACATTTTGTTATTACCTTTTGAGTTTTTGGCTAGCTGTTCTTCAAACTCCTTTTTGGCTTTTCTTATTACATTTTTACACTTAGTTTGGCAGTGTTAATGCTCCTCCTACCTCACTAGGATCTAACTTCCACTTCTTAAAAGATGCCTTTTTATCCCTCACTGCTTCTTTTACATGGTTGTTAAGCCACCGTAGCTCTTTTTTAGTTCTTTTACTGTGTTTTTTAATTTTCAGAAAAGCATTCAGTGCTCTTGGCTATGCCTACATTTTGCTCTTAAGTTATTATATGATAAATCCATACAGCTAGCACTATTTTATTCCTTGAGGATTTGATGCATTTGCGTAAGATTACTTGAGACCTCAATACACAAAGCAGGCTGCAGTTACAGACTTTGTAATTGTCACTCAGCAACCAAAAATGTTAAAAAACACAGACAGATGAAGGATATTTCCCACTCAAGGCAGAATTGAAAAGAACTGTCAATACATCAATTATGGAAATTCCAAATAACTCAGATATACAAACAGCTTTGCTTTCATTTAAAAAAAAAACAACACACCATCCATTTGTGAATGTTATGGCACAAACATCAGATAAGGAAATTGATGCATTTAAACTTTGATACCTCTTAAGTTTTCTGATATTGTCAAGCAGTTTTCTCTATTTTAATGGAGCGTACTCTAGCATAGAACACCACATGTTATGTTTTATAATTGTTCTTACCAAATCCAACACAAAAACCTTGTTTGCACTGACCAAAAGATTTACCTCCATTGCAGTGAAACCCAAGGGCTTGACCCCATCAAATGCTAAGCATTTCCTACCAAAATGGTACTGAAGCCAGCCAATCAAGAGGAATTTTACACAGAAATTGGTACCAGTTTAACTGCAGCAATATTTGGAACAGATGTTTATCCAGTTACAAATCCAAACTGGATGTCTGTTTACACCACTCAATAAAATTTTAATTATGGTTCTGCAAGAGTGTAAACCGATCATGTCATGCAACTGAACACTTGTTGTTAATGTTAACATCTCTATGACTTGCACTAGACCTAGGGTTAACCTACCTTCCCAAGACAAAAAAGCAGCAAAAGTAAATGCAAAACCACCACATTAAAATTTTAAGATGACGACAAGGAGCATATCTGCATAAATCACCATTCTACAATCCTGTTTTTGGAGACACGATGCTTCCCCCCACCCCCCGGCACTGTGATAAAAACATCTTTAATGTAATTGTTACCTGAAGGCAATAAAGAATGGAAAATGGCAGATAACATGCCAGATTTGGAGACATAAACTTTCTCCCTTTGAGACAGACATATGAAAGGCAGGTACTTGCGCAAAGGGTCTACGATATTGGTATGTTTAGAAATAACCTTTTATCATACTCTGTACAGTAGATTATCTGACTGAAAGGGCAATAACCAAGACCAGAAAACTGTGTTTGGTCAGGAAGGCTGCAAGGGAAAATGGATCAAAATCCCTCAGATTAATAACTTCACACACACATGTATCCCTGCCCAGCAACATATTTGTCCCACATCAATACAGCTTTGCCAATGGATGTAAGGATTTGCTTGTCTGATACGTTCTGCAGGATGCATATAGTGAGCTAGTGGTGCCTTGAGTGGTATTAACTTGTGAAAGAAAAAGCATCTGCTCATTTTTAGATAAGGATGGGTTCAAACCTATGGCCCTGTAGATCTGGCTTCTCCTACAATTTAACTGTGCTACACACAATTTGAGGATGCCTGGAAATTTACTGAATAGATTAAGCTGCTTAGACAAGATTGAGCTGTTCTGGGGGGCTTCCCACATAATCCCACTCACCTTTTCCCTCTGTGTACAGTATTTGATGGTATGACCTCTCACAGATAATACACAGTTACATAATCCATTTCAGCAGTTGCTCAATCGCTGTGATAAGTTCTAACGTCCATAGAAAAAATGCCACATATTATCCTGCTTATTGGCTCTGGTTGTTCTTGTCATGTCCTTACATCCCCCCGAATACATAACTGGATAAATATTTGTTAGAAATAGGGTGTTCTTGCTATTTAACATTTATTTTCTCTGATCATCAGCTGGTGTGAATTAGTGTAGCTCCACTGATTTCATTGGTGCAATGCTGATGTAACATCAGCTAGAGTAAAGGCCCAAAGTTCCTCTTTCAACTTCATGGATTTTATTTTGTCTCCTTGGTATTGTTCTCTCTCTCTCTCTGTATATATGTATTGTGATGGGGCAAGGCCAGATGGCCGTAGGAAAGTGCTGAAGAACAGATATGTGAGTCTCAGGCTAAACAAATCCCTGGTACCACTGGAACCTTCTAGAAATCAGTAGAAACAGCTAGCCTGATTGGGACACCTGAAGCCAATCAGGGACTGGATGAAACCAGTTAAAAGCCTTCCAGTTAGTCAGGTGGGTGTGGATGTTAGGAGCTGTGGGAAGAAGTTGTGCTGTTGGTAAGACTGAGTGATAGACATATCATACACAAGGAAGGAAGCCCAGAGATAAGGGTGAAGCGGAGTTTGAAGAAGTGGGGACTGCTGTGGGGAAGTAGCCCAGGGAATTCTATTATGTTTTGTGGCTAAAAGGTCAGCCATCTTAGCTGATACTATTAGGGTCCCTGGGCTGGAGCCCGAAGTAGAGGGGGGGCCCGGGCTCCCCGCTTTCTACCTCCCCTAATTAATCACTGAGATTGGGAGACAACCGAGACTGTGCCAGGAAGGATAGCTTCTCCTCACTGGCTTATGATGAAAATGGCTTAATAGGCTGTGACCTCGTCTCTAGAGAGAGAAGGGCCACGTGGAGGGTCACAGTGAGCCTCTGAGGCTAGTGAAATCCACCAGGAAACGCAGAATCCACGACGATAAGGACAGAGCTTTGTCACAGATTATATATATATTCATTTCTTGAATATACACCAGGGGGCTTTTGCCAGTATTGTTATAATGGTATAGCTATCCCCATAAAACTTTTAAATTTATACTAGGTCAGAAAGACACTAGCAGAGCTAGGAATGGAAAGAAGTACTCCTGTGTGCCCTATTTATTAATTGCATTGCATTTTTTCCACAAATCCATCCATATACCATATCTTACCACTTTTGGAACATTGCACATTGCTACTGCCTTGGCCTCACTACTGATGAAATCCTTACACAAAACACAAAGGAAAAAGGAGGTGAAGTTGTGTAACCCCTTCAAGCCTGCCATGTCCTAGCACTTCAGTCTCTGCAGAATGTTACTTGCCCATCACCTTTCACATACAAAGAAGCTCAATAAAATCACTCCTCACCTTCAGACAACTCCGAGGATTCATTAAGGGTACTGTTCTATGCCACCCTTTCTGGCCCCAGTCCTGCAAAACCTTACACATGAGTTTGACTTTACAAGCAAGAGTAGCCTCACTGAAATCAATTAAACTATTCACAAACATGCCTACATCTATTACAAGTAGTTCTGGTATTTAATTAAGACAATTCATGGTAGTAAAGTCAAACATGTGTACGGCTTGGTAGGACCAGGCCTTTGTTTGTAAATTCTCCTTGGATCTTCCCTACTTTATCTAATTGAGCCAGACACTGTCAATACAAAGGCTTTCCCCAGAATATTCGAGCTGCTGAGAGAAGAGCCTTTTTTCATCCTTCTATCCATTTGACTTTTTTACATCTCACCTCATATCTCATTATTATTATTCATATTACTATACTATGAACCCCAGTAATGGAACTGTCATCGTGCAAAAACAGAACAAAAAAAACTGTCCATGCCCCAAAAAGGGAACAATGTATCTTGACTTAATTCTTCTGCAATAATTAGTATTATGTCTAAATCTTTAATATCTTCAAAAATTATAAAATATCCTAAACACCACTGTCTTGTCTATCATATTATAAATAGTGTGCTCTCTTGTTCTTAGCTCTGTTTTGAAGCATGGCTTGAGAAAACTATTAAAAAGGCCCCAATCTTACAATCAGGTCTGCACTGGCAGACTCATGCAGAGCTCCACTGACTTCAACGGGGATTGGTGTGGGTGATAAGACCCCAGAAGAACAGATTCAATTGCAGAGTCAAGGCCTGCAGTTGTACAGTACTATCCATATTAATTTAATTTGCAATAAGAGGAATGGAAATGGCAAAACCAAAAAGGGTTGTATAAACATGTTTGAATGCTACTAGGGGCAAAAATGAGATTGGGATAAATATTTCAAATAGATGCAGCATGAAAACAGTAGCTTAGACAGATACTTATGGTAAGTCTCCCTTTTCTTTTTTTTTTTTTTTTTGCATATCATTCCAAGTCATGTTGCATGAACTGTCAGGGTATATTAGAAAATTTCAGGTGGGCACAAAGGATGAAATTCCATCTCTTCTGCAGAGGGTCAGCAAAATGACTGCATGGCTTAAATTCTCAAAATAAGTAACAAAGCACTGCCACCCTCAAATGTTCAAAGATTATGAATCAGGTCTCAAAAAATCATGAGGTTGGTTTAAATTGCCTGAGATTTAAATAATAGTAATATACATGGAATTCTTTTTATTTGCCTTCAGGTTTCCAAGCCCTTAAGGCACACACAGATAACCTTTTCAAGCCTATCTCCACAACCATTTTTTTCAACAAAAGTTCTGACTCTCACATACTCACATACCTCCCAAGTGACCTTAAGAAATATACTATTATTACACCACATGGCTACACTTGAGTGCTGGTGCTCTACCATTCAGTGAATTTCACCCCAAATCTGATAGCCCCGACAATACCCTAGTTTGCCTTTAAGAAGAGAACGACTGTTCTTTTCTAACAGTATTGAACAAAATTTAATGAATGTTTAAGACCTTCATTCTCTTCCAACATAGATGGTCAAACTTTTGATTGCTGTAGATCCATTTTCAGGTCAGCAACTTGATGTCAATGGTGACAGTTACCTTGGCAGACTAATAGCTGCACATTCCCCATTGCTAACCCGAGTCTGTATTATTCTCTGAAAATTCTTTTAAAGTAAGCAAATGAATTTGCTTTGATCACCTTCTCTTTTATTATTTGTAAGTATTGCTTTTCTTTAATATAACCTTCACCTTGCTGGAGACAAAGAAAACAAATTGGAAATTAATGATGGAGTTCATCCAATAGTTCAGGAATTTTCTGTCTCCTGTTTACTTGTGTAGGAAGCAGTGGGGAAAAAAGACAAATCTCAAGGGTCAAAGTGTGGAGCATTAGCAGGTAAGTTAAAATGTACTCATTTTCTCAGTGATTTTCTTTTAATATATAACATGGATCTGCCTGCTGCTTTGCCTACTGTTTGGATAAGACCCTCTGCCACTGCTGTAAAATACACAGTAGGGTTGTCAAGCAATTAAAAAAATGAATCATGCTGTAAATAATAGAATACCATTTATTTAAATATTTTTGGATATTTTCTACATTTTCAAATACACTGATTTCAATTACAACACAGAATACAAAGTATAGAGTGCTCACTTTATATTTATTTTTATTACAAATATTTGCGCTAAAAAAAAACAGAAGAAATAGGATTTTTCAATTCATCTCATACAAGTACTGTAGTGCAATCTCTTTACCATGAAAGTTAAACTTACAAATGTAGAATTATGTACAAAATAATAACTGCATTCAAAAGCAAACCTATGTAAAACTGTAGCGTTTAAACATCCACTCTGTCCCACTTCTTGTTCAGCCAACCACTAAGACAAGCAAGTTTATTTACATTTGCAGGAGATGCTGCTGCTCGCTTCTTCTTTACAATGTCACCTGAAAGTGAGAATAGGTGTTCAGACGGCACTGTTGTAGCCAACATCAAAAGATATTTACAAGACAGATGCGCTAAAGATTCATGTCCCTTCATGCTTCAACCACCATTCCAGAGGACGTGTCCCTGCTGATGATAGGTTCTGCTCGATAATGATCCAAAGCGGTGCAGACCGATGCATGTTCACTTTCATCATTTGCAGACGGTTGATTTTCTTTTTTGGTGGTTCTGTAGTTCTGCATTGGAGTGTTACTCTTTTAAGACTTCAGAAAGCATGCTCCACACGTCCTCCCTCTAAGATTTTGGAAGGCACTTAAGATTCTTAAACTTTGGGTCAAGTGTTGCCGCTATCTTTAGAAATCTGACATTGGTACCTTCTTTGCGATGAAAGTTTTCTTAAAACGAACAATATGTGCTGGGTCATCATCCGAGACTGCTATAACATGAAATATATAGCAGAATGTCGGTAAAACAGAGCAGGAGACATACCATTTTCCCCCAAGGAGTTGAATCAGAAATTTAATTAACGCATGTTTTCTAAACGAGCATGTCCTCTGCAACTGTGGCCGAAGCATGAAGAGGCATATGAATCTTTAGCACACCTGGCACATAAATACCTTGCAATACCTGCTACAAAAGTGCCATGCAAACACCTGTTCTCACTTTCTGGGGACACTGTAAATAAGAATCACAGGGGTAGCCGTGTTAGTCTGGAATTGCAGAAATGACAAAGAGTCCTGTGGCACCTTAAAGACTAACTAAAGTATTAGAGCATAAGCTTTCGTGGGCTAATACCCACTTTGG